>OZ018318.1:109531455-109563955 GCA_963969495.1 Ceratothoa steindachneri
ATGCTGAAGATTGCTTGGATATACATTTAGAGAGAGTGGAGGCTTGGACGGACTGCAAGAAGGGTTCTCTAGACGCGTGCTCCGCCCAGTCCTGAGACGGAGGGCTTTCACATCTCGCTAGACACCTGGACCACCACACCCGCATTGGCTGACAAGCCTGCTTCCTTTTATGTTAGCCTACTACCACCCACCTCCAGCACACAAGTGATAGTGCGTGCCCCTTTTCGTTGTGTTGTTGTTGTTGTGTTTTTTATTTTGTGTAGATATATTTAAGTAAATTTGTTGTATTCGCCTGTTATAAAATTCTCTTTTGGTATCTTATTTGGATTGGGGGATTTGGCCTCATTTTGAAGTGTGCACACTTCCCTTGTAAATATAAATTACTGTAATTATCATTGTACTTTTTTTTGTAAGTAAAGGGACTGTATATACAATCCGTTTCATTCTCCCTCGATTTTTCACGCCCGGACAGTGTAGGAAGCGGGTTGGATCGATTGGGATTAGAGATATATTTTCGGCCCGCTACAAGGTAGGTTCACAATGAATGCAATGTCCATTAGGAAAAAATAAAAAGGTACTTCTAAGTACTTTCTAACTTTATTCAGTTCATTCTCTAGGATAACTACAATATTTTCCTTAGCGTTTTTCCAGGTTGGTTAGCAGTTTTCATTTCTTTGGGCCTTTAAATAAATCTATTATTTTTCACGTGCCATGTGATTTTCAATATATATATATATATATATATATATATATATATATATATATATATATATATATATATATATATATATATATTATAAATGAATAACTCACAAAATGACACTTGAGGCAGGCTCGCAATGAATGCAATGTCCATTAGGAAAAATGAAAAAGGTCCTTCCAAGTACTTTCTAATTTTATTCAGTTCATTCTCAAGGATAACTACAAGTGAAAATATTACAATAAGGGCATATATAAGCTAGTAAAAGATAAAGGACCGCCTCTAATACAAGAAATCGCCAATGAGGAAGTAGGAGAGGGACGGGTAAATTCACATTAAGATTTAGCTATAACAGGTAGCAAGGTCAAACCGAAAGGCAAGAAAGAATCAAGAACAGAGTCAAAAGGGTTAAAACGATTAACGGATAAACGATAGCCTAACGAGGGAGATTAGTAGTGACACGAGAAGTAAGCAGAATCGTAAGGGAGAGGGGCAAGGAGAGAGGAAGAGAAATAAAATAATGTTGATACAAAATCAATGAAATAATTAAATTGACAAATCACGTGCCCATAAAAATGAAAATTGCAAAACAATTAGGAACATAAATCAAAGCTAATTTCTTTAAGAAAGAGTTTTTTCATAACAGCATCAATTTTAAATAGTCCAGGGGAAATGTTAAAGTTATTAAATTGGCTTATACATGAACATTCAACAAGGTTTCTTTTAATCGAGTCATTTAAGCGAAAAATAAATTTTGCTGAATTCCAATTAATTAAGTGGTTATTTTCGGACATATGCACAAAAACGCACTATTATTTACAGCTCTTCTAACATTGTATTTATGCTGATTAATATGGACGGATAATTGCTTTTCTGTCTGTCCAAAATATTTACTTGGACAAACAGAACATTCGACCGAATAGACTCCCCCAATATTATTGGTACCAGTTATAGCTAAATCTTTAAATCTTAATCTGAATTTACCCGTCCCTCTCCTACTTCCTCATTGGTGATTTCTTGTCTTAGAGAGAAAAATAGATACTATTAATTAATTTGACTGCATTGTAATCTTGGCTCTCGTTTCAGGTACATGGGCAACACATGATCGAACCGCATCATTTCCAAATCTGGTCTGACTTTCGGTGGCTTCAATCTTTCATGGACAAAATTCAGCCGGGGAGGATCATTTTACTTGCACTGCGAGTAAGAATTGCTTTTCCTTTACTGATTAATATGCATTAGCCATTTCAAATGTCGCAAAATGAAAGTAGGAGAGGCGAAGTGGAACCTGCTCTTTGAAAAAATATGATACATATAAATATACAAGAACCGAACCCGCCCGTAGTTTGATTTAATAATTTAAGCTATTTTAGACTACTAACTTAGAAATCGTTATTATTTTTTTGAGGGAGAACTCTACTATTCTATCCCGAAGAATATACGTGATTACCTGGCTCTACAAGGATCGTTTGGAGCGAGTTTGGTGGGTCGGCACGTCCGCTGGTCGTGGGCGTTCATTAAGGGCGGCAAAACAATAATGGAATTAATTTCTTTTGGATCCGTTGGATCTCGCCTAGTGCCATCGATTGAAGGAACAAGACAGCTCCGTTTATCCAATATTAAAGGTATTTGAAGTCAACTTTATCCACGTGTTATTTTTAGATAATATTCGGCCTAATGATGCAACAATACCATTTAAAAACTTCTAGGATCTTCTTTTTAATAAAACGCTCTCTACCAAAAGCGAAACAAAGAAAGCACATTGCATATGGTTATTCAGCCGATGGGTGTTTTAATTTTGGTTAATTTTGTGGCGGTTCACATAATAGCAACCTAGGGTTAGAATCTACTATTAAAATATAACCCCTCTCTGAGATAGTGAGTCAGAAGACACTGCATGTTAATGGCAGTAAAAAATGTAGCAAAACATTAACTCTTTTGGTGGACCTCAGAGCACTGCGCTCTCTGGCCGAACACAGCTCACTGGAGAGAGAGAAGAGTGTTCTGCAATCAATATGAGCTCTATGGCGACTTATGTTCCTGCTCTCAGCCACATCGTTCCTTTCGCCCCGCATTCACTAATGTGAGTATGATCTTTCCTGTCATATTACCCCGTAACCGGATTAAAGGTACGGTGCCATCGGCAACACATTCGGAGAAATTTTCCGTTTTTCATAATTTAAGTGCTTTATTGCCTATCATATCTTGCAGTGCTATAGTCGCAAACGAAAGAGAAAGCGATCCTAATGCCGACGTCTGAACAATAGTCCTAACTTTTGATCGTTCCTTAGAGTGAGATCCGAGTCAATGGGGCCACATGCACCGAAATTAATGGGAGCAACAGTTGTGACACGACACTTGTATATGTTTGCTGGTTTAGTATACCGTGGGATAGATTCTAAAAAGGATAGTGATTATTTAATGGACTGAACCTGGTTTTTATGTTGTAAGGCTTTTGAAAGTGTAACTGTGCTCTAAGAGTGTTAGAATGCTGTGATCGTATACTGTTTAGTGAGAAAGTGAAAAAAACGAGTGAACTAAAAACGGGGGAAGGATAAGTAGGGAGAATTAACATCTGCTGTTGTTGGCACCTAGAACCGAATACAACATAGCAAGTTTCTAGAATATACCCAACAGTCGTACAAATTAGATAACACCTACAAATCCAGGTAGTACTGTATCTCTGGGAGAAGCCCATCCGGTCGGCGAAGATCTTTAACGAGACTGACAGCGACAGGAGCACAGGACCTTAAGAAGAGGGCGACTTAAGTAAGTGAAAAGATGATTCCAAGAATCAAGGCGATATCGAAAGCGCGATGTCCTTTATTGTATGCCAATTCAGAGCCTCTAATTTTCTTGCTGTTTGATAAGACTTTCGGGTACTAAGATAGGGGAGAATTTTCAAGCGTTGTTGCCGTAGAGATAAAATCGTGTATATGTGTGGAGTGAAGACACGTATATGAATATGAAGCGTCTGTTACAAATTGGAGAAGTACTTTCATGAGAAAATTCAGAATCCAATATTTGTTGAAAAAAAGTGAAACTTCTGGACAGCCAGTATCTGATATACGTCAACTATTGAATCTAGAAGACTTTTTATATGGGCACACCCGGACAATTTATATCTAGGAAATCTGATACAGAGAACATCTCATATCATGACAAAAATAACTAATCAAACCTAAACTACAAACCTAATCAAATCTAACTCTACAAATACTTCCCATAAGTGGGCACAAAAATTGCAGGTTTTCTGTAAAACTGACATAATTTATTTCCATTTTTTTCTAAATATTTTATGTTATGAGATGTCATAGGTACCAGACGACCAAGGTATAAGTTGTCCGATTTCTGCAACTAACATGATTGAAAAATGCAGATTCAAGTAAGAAACCAAAGAGCCTACTTCATTGCCAAAATAGTGTTGCAGGGAAGTAAAAGAAATAATCAGACAAAGGAATCTCATATACTCGTGCAATGATGCTAAAATATCACATGGCTCTGATATATAAAGTTATATACAATCAAGTACATGGTTTAAGAGAACTCGGGAGAAGGGGTAGAGAGAATCTGAAACTACCTTTGAGAATAGCAACCAAGAAACTTGGAAATACTTCCATCATTATGTAAACAGAAGAAATCCAGACCGAGATACATTGTACCTCTGAGGAACGAAGATGGTATTCTAAGTCCCAAATCCCTAAAAATGGAGGAAATCTTAAATGATCATTTCGCTGTATCGCCAACTAAGAAAAAAACGCAAACAAACTTGTACTACAGTGTCGAGGAATAGGCCGAGGGGTGGTTGGAGTTTTCCCCGACTCTTATATATATATATATATATATATATACTATTATCCCGAATGCGGAGGAGTCGTCGTACTACTACTTATACTTCATTCGGCCCGTGCCCTGAATGGGTTTATTGACTCAAAGTGCTTAGAGGTTGGCTACGGAGGGATTGGAATGAACTTTGCCAGCAAGCGACCCAAAGGATGTTAGATACACAACAATATGAAAATAAAGTTTTAATGAACACTAAACAAGAATATATATATATATATATATATATATATATATATATATATATATATATATATATATATATATATATATATATACAAATAAGGTGCTTTGAGAGATAAATTAATAAGTGAATCTCGGATATGTCACTTGGCTTGTAAATAACTATTCGCTATGTAAATCCCTATACACTTGAAATGTTGGTAAGCTTCCCGTTGAAGATGGGGAATGTGAAAGGGAAGGGTTACCTTGAAACCTGGTATTCGGGTGGCGCTCGTGAGTGCAGGTGGTGAGATAAGGGTTGAAGACGATGAGGGAGGTTCTCCAGGGACCGACCTGATCTCACAATTCCGTCACGATTCTGCTGCAAGAAGGCGGTGACAGGAGCTTCTTGTTAAAGAGGGCCCCATGCTCGTGAACTCCGAGGAATCTTGGGTGCCTCCGTGAAGGGAGGGCGAGGGGGCAAAGTGATCTATCGACGCGTAGGGTCACGAAGAAAAGCCGAGATTTAGTTTTCTCGCTTAGGGAACCAGAGTGAGGCCGTTTGTAGCTTCTGCTCTGAAACGTGAGTACGAGCTTGGGTCCGCACTGACTTGCAGACCAACGGGGTGAGGAGCCTTCCTAACTAAGACCGATATCCTCTCTGAAGACTTGGTACTTCGACGATTCACCACTACACTGAGATAGATGGCAATCCCTGCCCTGCCAGACGCTGTGCAAGCTCTACTACCGAGGGTTAAAAGAATTCATCTTTTATACTCAAAACTCGGGAGAGGTTCACATGGCTCCGGAAGTAGATTTGATATCAAGCGCGCTTCTTCGGGTGAGAGAGGCTTAATTATCTTGTCCATTTCGTCCTTTGAAAACTTCTAGGAACCACGAGAAGCCAAGATTGGCTCCCATCTATCGATAACCAGCCGAGGAAGGAACGCGGTGGTTAGCTAAAATGGTCGGCAGGTTTTTCCGGCGGGAGACCATCAGATATCGGGCCGGAAGGGAAAGGTTTGATAACCGACCAGCCCGGAAGGGAAGTGGAGAAATGTGGGTGCATTATACTATTCTCTTACAGATAGAAATTTAATTAAGGCAATAGTTTTTACTACTTTAATATATGTAAAATAGACTAAATGATCAGGAGTTGCAAGCAAATGCAATTAATCACATACAAATTGAGGGTTAAACTTTGGATGCAAAAGAGATATAACTGTAAAATACGACATAGGAATATAGACATGTAGAAAGGTTGAGACGTTTAAAGACAAAAAAACACTTATTGAGGATAAGATGAAACAGACGTGGGAAAAGATGAAATCATTGAGAGAAATCCTGGTTGACAAATCACAATGAAACCAAAGGTGAAATTTGATGGATGAAGAGAGTTCAAAGCACGTCGCTAGAAGGTTCATCGGTTGACCTCAGTTGACGAAAATATTGCTCAGTCGAATTTTGGAAATCATACCCAGAGTCAGACGAAGATTTTACGAAAGAAACTAGCACGCTGAGCCAGATAATTGAGATGAATTAATGGCGCGTGACCACCAGAAAGGAGTTGCTTGTGAGGGCAGTAAAATTGAGTTTTCTACCTATCTTCTCCCAATTCCGCTTACGAGAGGACAGTCGGCCTCTAGTTAGTGAAGGGCTAAAAATGATTCGTCAAAACAGGAGGAAAGTGATATGCCCAAGCGTGGACGTGAAATTGATTTCGTGAATATAAAGAGACTGCTGTATTAACATGACCCACTGGGTGATGGTGAGAAGGTGCTATGACTGCCTTACTTCCAGAAACTACTGAAGACTAAAACTTCGTCTTCAGGGTGATAGTGGTTCGCAAAGGGGGGTAAAATGGAGTGCCCGAGAGGATCTCCTGGTAATGATTATGAGGTGATTGGAGCATGCCTTGCCTCTAAATCATATGAAGACACGGGTTCGAACTCAGTGAGAATGGCACTCCAAAGGACGGAGAGTAAAAGTAATTTCCTATGGGTGCCCCTAATGAGTACTGATGATGAAGAGTGCTCAATGGCAACCTTTTGGAGATGTGAGAATTTCCTCATACTGTCACCCTTTTAATAAGGTTTCGACTTACTGTGATGTGAACTGTCGCGTCAAATTCATATTCATGGCGTCATTATCATGGGTGAAATTCCTTTGAGTATAGAACACATGAAATCAGTAAAGGAAAACGAAGCAGGACTATATCAACCTCATTACCATAGCTGTCCTTATCGAGTCCTTTCGCTCTTTTTTACCGGATCCTATCATCGCGGCTTAAAACCTATGCGCCACTGATGGCGTGCTCCTTGGCTCTTTGATACTATTCAGAGTAACTCAACACAAGTGAGCCTATGTTATCTACCTTAGGCCTGTTGGCGCTCATAGCACTAAGAAAATAACAGCTTCGCTCATCTGCTTCCTGGCTATTTACTCCTGGACCGCTCTTCTGAAGTCTGCCCGTGAAGCCCACACCTGCCATGTTCGGCCTAATAACTTAAATATTACACACACTTCACGCTTCTTGCTCATCTCTATCTCCATATAACCTCCTAGTATCTTTTCCCTATCATTCCTGCCTATCAAGCACGGATGCAAGAGGTGGGAGGGCTAGGGGGCAGAAACCCCCCAAATTTCAGAATCGTTTATGTTTTATATATTTTTTAAACCATACTTGTATCTGCTATTCAGAAATAGTTATGTAATATATATATATATATATATATATATATATATATATATATATATATATATATATATATATATATATATATATAATATTGAGGATAAATCCCAGAGCCACGAGAAACGGATGTAGCATCTTTTAATTTTTCACTACGTTTCGAAAACTACAAGTTTTCATCTTCAGGCTAGGCTAAGTTTACAAAGTTAATATGTATGAAGAAAACTTGAAAAGGCCAACAAGACATTATTTTACAGGTGACCAATTACAGAATATCAGTAGAAAGTACTACAAGTTAAATTAAATATGACTTGGCAACAGTTAAATTTGCTTTAAGACTGACTCAAAAATTAGTTCATAAATTTAAAGATTATTGCAGAAATTAATTACAAACTAAGAGAAATTGACTTGGCATTATTTAAAGATAATAAATTTAAACTTTTTTTTTTTTATTATTAAATTTTGTAAAGACTAACAGTTAAAAACATTTAATATAAAAACGGAAAATTTGGGTACTTACTAAAGCGGATCCATCCTAGAGAGTGAATGGTAGGTTTAACAAAGGGGCTAGTATATATATAGGTTACATTGACGGTTGGTTTATTAAAAGGCAAACCAACTAACAAACTGTAGTTAAAATTAGTTAATTAATAATGATATTGCACTTAAATCTTCATTGAGTGTAGGTTTGTAGTGTTTTATATATAGAGATTCGAGGGTTCTTAGGCAATGTTTGTTGTTGTTAAAGGCTAATACTTTAAAATTCTCAATAGAAATGTTAGTTTTACAGCTTATGGTGTGTTCCCTAATAGATGACTTTTCCTTTCTATTTAATATTTTGCTTGTACGCCAACTAATCCCCATATGAGCAGAGAACCTAGCTCCAAGAGACCTAACAGTGCTACCAATGTAAGAGGCTCCAGTACAACTGGGACATTTAAATAAATAGACATTATCACTGCGGAACTCCAAAGAGATAGGATCTTTACTGTTAAAGAAACTTCCTATCGATAGTTTGTTTATAAAAACTATTTTGGGGTTGATTTGGGGAAAATATCTTTTATAAATAAATAAGATTTTTCTTTTAAAAGTATCGTTCAAAAAATTCATCTCTGAAATTAGTAAATATATGGGCATTTTAGGAACTTTTATGCAGGGTTGAGGGGGGTCAATGAGATTATCAAATAGCTTTTTTAAAACTCTATCATATAGGTCAGAAGGAAATAAATTATTTATAAAATACTTCCTAAGAAAAATAAATTCATTATGGATTGATTGGTAAGTGGATGATAGCGAGAAACTTCTATGTATTAAAGTTTTTACTGTGGATATTTTATAACCGAAATCACAAAAACTAAAGTAGTTCAAACCTAGTCCTGTGAATGTTTTTTTTCTGTAAATGGTTGTTTGAATTTTTCGTTGGTCATTATCTCGGTTGATTAAAAGGTCAAGAAAGGGCATCTTATCATTTGACTCGACTTCCATGGTGAATTTGATGTTAGGGTGTAAAGTGTTCAAAAAATTAAAGAAAAGTTGGCTATGTGCAGGATTATTAAAAACTGCCAAGGAATCATCAACAAAACGGCGGTAGAAGGAGGGTTTGTAATCTAAATTAGTGGAAAACATTTGATCTTCGAGATGTGTCATAAAAAAGTCAGCTGCGAGAAAATTTTCCCCCGCCTCAGGAAACAAACCCACAGAAGAATTTCTCTTAACTTTAGAGAGCAGAACGTTCAGAGTTTGCATGGCCTCAGCACATTTAAGGATTTATATTTAGGTGGAGTTAACCATACAACAAAAACGTCGAAGTACTTTGATTATAGAAAGCAGCGGAAAATGCAAACCTCTGCAGCTGTACACATGCGAGAACAAATTCCGTTAGTAGAAACATTTTATACTAGGAAGGAGGTGTGAGTAATAGAAGAGATACTTACAAGTGTTAAACCCAAACATCACTTTTTGTAGACCTGACGAAGGTGAGAGAGATGTTCTTTCAGAAGCGAAGATGCTATTACAACGCCGTATATGTAGTAGAATGCGAAAGGAAGAACTTTCATAACCTGAGAAGTATTTCTAATGAGCACGAGCACTAGGGAGTGGTGATAACAATCTTTGGAACATCGTGTGGATAAGCAGGGATCTAGTTGAAAGCTTGAACTAGATCAAGAAAAGAGCATACAGAACATCCGAAGAGAAGTGATATTTGATAGGTGCGATAAGGAGTCTCTATCTTAGACAGTATGGGCTTGCAAAGCCCAGCAATCGTTCACAACCCAGAAGTCACCAAGTCTAGAATTCAGTAAAATATAGAGTGGCGATGCCCACTTAAACGTTGAGAGACGGACAATGCCAGCATATGCTCGAACTCGTTGGACATTATTTGGGAATTACTAATCGAAGCTTTGTACTACCCATAGTCATAGAGCTCATCAACCATCTTGGTCATTTCGCTCAGATTACGCAGAATGTCTATGGTCAATAGGGAATAAATGTGGTCTAGCTTGGGTCTTGTAAATATCTCATTCAGGAATGATTAAGAAGGTTCAGACTAATTCGTGATTCCCTAACTCTGAAAGGAAAGTTGCTCTTAAGTTACTCATAATTCACCCACAGACCTGCTCACGCAGGTGGTCTAAACTAGAGAAAAGGTTACTTAGCGGGCCGGGAGAGGAGGTAGTCACTTTGAGCAATTTGTCAGGCCATCAGCTACTTCATGAGGTTACATGAATCCACTAAGATCAGATCAAGATCCAGACACTGTATTGACTGGTCATGGAAAAAAAGTGGAAGATGAATAGATGTTGCAGGTGACGATAGACTAGGTTTGAGCCTAGGTTAGAGGGTGAGGTGTTAACTTTCGTTAATCTGGAACCAGAAATCGCAGCGTGATTGTAACAGGTGTACGACTCACAAACCTGTGGTGATCGTTTGTCATATTGAAGCAGCATAGGTGATTAGTGGAAGGTTTAGAAGGCGGTTGCAGGGAATCACTAGACCATTTAGCGTTATTTTGGAAGGAAAAGGCGAAAAGGTTTATTCAGGATAAACTGTATCTATAACGGCAAATTTCAGGCAATCCAAAGAAATAGTATCCTGCTTTGTGCCGAGCTGAATTACAAAGTACTTCGGCTTTCTAGAGATGAGGACAAAGGGTTGATCATAAACAGCTTACATACAATAAAGAGCAAGTTGAGTCGCGACGGACAAAAACATGAGAACAAGTTGACATATATTTTGGCATGATAGGTTTCTCGTTAGTACGCATTCTTCGGGAAGTCGGCCTAATTTCAGCCATTAACTTACCAAATTGTGTACGTATGAAGCAGGATCGAGATGAGAAGGTAGAGTGTAGTCTGGTCAGTAGAAGAAAATAATTGAACAGGAAGGCGTAGTTTGATACCATAGACGAGTTCCGTTGTAGAGTAAACCAAATCCTCTTTCACGAATAACAAGAAAGGTTGTGAGGGAATCCCCACGTGGAAGCTCTTGAGCAGAACGGAACTTCCATACGCGGCAAAACGCCCGGTTAGGCCTAAATTGATAAGCCTAACCCTCCCCTTCCACAAGCGGTAGCCTCGAACCATGTCCACCCCGACTCACTTTTATACGAGCAGAATAGCCTCTGCAAGAAGATTCGAGGCCATTCAAGAGTATAGCTGTGTCCCGCTTACCGCCCCACTCCGGGAGAGCCTTGGATATAAATAACGCTCGACTCCCATGAAGAGACACAGAGTTGAGAAGTCTCGCCCAGAACCCAGAAGATTCCCCATGGTTCCAAGTCAAGTGCTAGCAACAAAGCAAAGTGACAGCTGGACTATTTTGTGTATTTGGAATTAGCCCTAGCAAGGAGGTAATTCCACTGAACGATCGCCCCGAGTGATTTTCCCGACTTCTCCCATCAACTCCTGTCGAAGCCCTCCTCATTTCGGGTAGCCGAAATACTCTACTCTGGACCGGAAGTTCCCCCCCCCCCCTTGTTTTTGGAGAACCTTCATCATTCCAATCTCCTGCTCAGAAGTTCCGAACGGCCACACCTCACGTGCAGAAGACATCCGTAAGCCAACCCCTCTCCCCTCCCTTCAGTAACCCAATTGATTTAATTCCCCCTTTCATCTACTGATGTGATTTTGCCCGTTAATTCTCTGAGGTAATTTTACCCATCAATTCTCTCATTATTTTTGTGTAAATAGAATTATATTTTTATGCATGCCTCTTTAAATAACTTTGAGCTCTGCCATTGTCCATAATTTACCTGACCTCGTTGCACTCTCTCGTTACTCAGCCCGTCTAAACTCCTGATTTTCCGTCCCTTTTGTCGGTTCGCTTTCAAGTTATTGGTCCCTCCCTTATAGATATAATATAGTATTGATATAATGTAATGTCATACCACGACAACGATCAAAAGCAGCTTGTCCACTCAATCGATGTTTGGAAATGTGGAGTGTAAGCTTGATTTGACCGTCCGGTGTAGACGTTCACGAAGGCGAAAAGGACAAGTACTGACTTAAGTGAATCCTCTTGGTGAGACTGAAACTGATTCTACACCACAATGAGCAAACCATCCTGAGACGAGGGTTTGAGCAACGGTGGAGGCAATGATGTCCGAAATAGCGACTGACATCCAAACAAGACAAGAGAAGAGGAAAAAGACCTAGAGGAGTCTTTGTGTGGCGCTGAACCATGGTATGTTGACGAAGCAAACATGAACGGGTCCATTTTGCCACGTGCGATATTTTTGCGTGTTGCTCTAATACCAGAATGGAAAAGATTGTGCGTTTGATTGAAAATATGCTAATTCAGCAAGATGAATAAAAGCAGGAGGACAATATGGTAAGTCGATATCAGGAAAGATGAGTTAATAAGAGGGATGCAGTATTTGTGTGTCTTCTTCCTGTTCTTGAGTAAGTGTGGCCGAGATCACGGAAATGCAAGAAAGCGTGTCCGTCACGACGTGTTTAAATCCAGGAACATAGCCCGAATGTCGCTCGTAAGCTGCAGGACGAATTAGACGTGACGAGAATCTATGGTAGTGTACATGGAAGACAAATTACGAGCGGAAATTGCATGACCAAGGGCTTATTGCCCTTGGAGAGGGAATAAAAAGAGATCGAACACCCTTTGGACCTGATGAGCTCCTTTAAATGCTCCAGAAAAAGCATGGGACCTCGATTTCTCATTTGCTGGGTATTAATTCCCGCAAAACTTCTACCTCTGACTTTCCAAATTCTACCCTGATAGTCTTCTTTAGCTATCCCGGACAAGAGGATGTATATTCACAAGAATCGAGAGTGTAACTCAACTCGCTCAGCAAAAACAGGTCATTGAAGGATTCCCGACCTCTGGAAGTGAACTCCAGTCAGTGGGTATCTGATGGAGCTGCATCTCGGCTGGAGAGCGTAGAATAAGTGAGAGGGTCCTGAGTGAACTCATCTTAAATTATTTTGGCTATCCTACACACTTCTGCTGAATAGATTATCCCATTAAGTAAAGAAACGTATGCCCAGCATGAAGAGCACTGAACATTCTCGGAAAAAACGGGAACAAATCATCTTCGATCAAAATTCTAACAGAGTAAAATCCCATGAATTGCGCTTATAGCGTCTATTGGCATATCGCTTCTCTTAGTTGGCTACCTCACACTCGGATGTTTACCAAAGAAACAGTCGACGTGCGAAATGACTAGATATTCGAAGGAGAGAAGCCAGATCAGCGGCAATGAGGGTAATGGAGAACTCAACAGCCTCATCCACTCACATGAACTTTCAGATTGAGGCAGCTATGCTAGTTATTGCTACGAATGCGAACACTCTTGCTTGTTCCACGTAACACAAGGTGACCTTATGAGCAGCGTAAGCAAGGCAAAAAAAAAATACAACCCTGTTAGTCATCTACTACACCCAGAGCACAGGGGCACACAAAATACAAAAAAGTAATCGGTTCTAAGAAATAGATGCGTGAATTCATCTACATTACGACACTAAACTCCAGCTCTGGTACCAGTTCTACTATCCGTCTTCGGGGGCTGACCTGGTAGTTTCCCAGAGAAGACGTCACCGTTAAAGCCCACGAGAGTAAGAAGGGACCTCGGCAACAAGCCATGAACACGGCAGAACTTTACTTCACCCAAGGCAGCATACGGAGGAAGGTACGCCGCCATAACTAGAGAATACTTTCATTATTGGCAAAGCTGAACTACTACACCTAGGGAGCTGAAGACTAAAATGAAAGAACTGAGACATCACTTTAGGTGTATATTTCGCACCCACTAGCCCGGCCCCTACCACATGGTAGGGGGTTTGTAAACCCGTGGAAAAGATTAGGCTTAGTCCGTGAGCATTCTTTACTCTTGCTTCGAGTCTTGTGTTACATTTAGGCTGGGATTCATTTGGTCTTTTGAAAGGAACCGTTTACATGTTTCGCCTTGTCCTCCTACTTTGGGTACGGCTACGGTGCTTAAGTTTCCTTATTGCTACCCTCCTTCAAGGGGATGGACTTTGAATTACCCAATAGTAGGTCCCACTGCATCCTTCTTAAACTCTTGCCAATCCGTTTTGTGCTACTTGGTGGAGGAGCTTGGCCGCTTCGTTTTTTACAAAACTGTCTCGCAATGGAAGAGTGGGGAGGCGATAACATATCCGCGATAAAGGCATGAATGCCTTCACAGCTAGCGATACCACATAGCGTGCACTAACTCGTGAAGCTTGTCCACATCCAACGTGACGAAAGTTTTCTGGGAAGGGGGATTGCTCAATTCCCCTTCCTCCTTCTTCATTGATATTGACCGACCCCGGGTTGATAAACTCTTTAGTAATGTCTTCAAGTGACTAGTTGAGCAAATTCTTTTGATAAAGTAATCCTTTAACACAGTTCATAGTATAGCGTACGAGAAGTGCAGGCGAGCGGTTTAAAAGCTTTGTTTGAATGAGTCTTTTTTTGAGACTCAGGATGGCGGAGTGGATTCGCCGCTGGCTAACAGTGGTCCAGCGACGCGGGAAGCTGTTCGCAACTCGCGTACGATATTATTTTTTCTTTGCCCCTTTTCCTACTCCCCTTTATCTACAATGGTGCCCAGACCCGGGAGGGGGAGCGTTAGCCCTTGGATAACATTTTCAAACGGGCTCTCTTCATTTCTTCAAAATACGCTCCGCTTCTAGGAGGGGGTTGTATAGCGTACGAGAAGTGCAGGCGATCGGCTTAAAAGCTTCTTTTGAATGAGTCTTTTTTGAGACTCAGGATGACCAAGTGGATTCGCCGCTGGCTAACTGGGGTCCAGTGACACGGGAAGCTGTTCGCAACTCGCCTACGCTATTATTTTTTCTTTGCCCCTTTTCCTACTCCCCTCTATCTACAATGGCAATGTGCGGTCACCTGTACTTGTGTGTCATCGAGCGTCCGAAGAGTGCCTATTTTGACACTCTGTGCAGTATTAGTCACATTAAAATGAAGGACTCCTTCCTATAGTTCATAGACTCTTGGTTTTCTACCAAGAATAAACTCTAAATTTCATCAGACAGCCTTGATCCATCAGTGTAGCGGAGTAAGAGGAAGCGCTTGAAGCCAGCAGGTTCGAAAACATTTGGCAACCTCTCATCAACGGAGCTCGATGTCTCTGAGACCCATTCTTCTTCTTAATCTCTTTTTATATGGATCACTGAAGGGAACAGTCTTATTGTACCAAACACGTGGCCTCCATCGAGTATAAGCACTTTTCAGCCTGATGATTTCAAATGAGGTAGCTCTTGAGAAAGAGAAGAGTGATCGGCTCGATAGAAGAAAGAGACCACCTTGGGGAAGGTTTCCACAGAGGAATGAGTGGGAGAGCGGAACCTCCTACCTCTGCTGAAGATAGTAGAAGGAGAATCTACTCGATCAGAAAGAGGTGTGTCATGGCCATCCTTGCCCACTTTCCCTTGAGATCAACGTGAGATTATGTATCGTTGGTTCAAAAATAGTATATGAAAAATGTCTCAATGCACTCGATTATCAGGATAGCTCTTGACTTCAGAGAGGTAAGAAAAGTGGGGTAAGCTTTATCCAGAATCCATACCCTCTAGATTATCCACACTGACCGGTCAAACACTAAAATCAGAAACTTCCAATTGAGCAGTCTTAGAGGATAGCCGGTTCAGAGAAGAACCCTTTCCCTACTCTTAATAGTTGACGAAAGGTGATCCAGGATCTGAAGATCTGTAATTTGGAGACAATCTGAGAGTCTTGTCATATAAAAGACCCAGGATTTTTAGTTGGGCTGGCAGTCGACAAGGAAGTAAACTCGCCAGCCATAAGTAATGCAACCTTAGGGGACCCCAAAAGGCCAAAGGAGGGGGGAAAGTGATCAGGTCACTAGACGTTAGGGATGGGGTGACTAGAGCTTGAACAACATTCCCGCACTAATCACGCATCAACGTACATAACTCTTCAGCCCTATTCTCTTGCACCCTATCAGTGTTAATGGGTTTTGTTCTATAGATTACACATTCTCTCTCTTTGACACGGAATGAGGTAGATGCTCTAGTCCTTAATACTAGATAGAAGTCAGGATGAACGAAATAAATGTTGGTGTTAAATAGGTGGAAATGTAGAGTCGAGAGAAAAAGAGTACCAGTTTATCTAGAGGTCTTCATTGCTGAATTCGACTCCTTGACGACAGGCAGTCATCCAAATGTCAACTTCAACATGATTGCTCATGCTATACCGAACACTCCTAAGGAAATTTGTGCGGAAGGGTTCGTATAGAAAAAGGCGTAAAAGAATGGAATGGATGAGTGTAGAAGGAATAACGCACATATAATTCTGAGACTACCGAGAACAAGAACATGGAAGCTGCGTCCCTCCTCCAGGTTTTAGTTGTAGCCTGCGGAAGGGTTCTTCGGCATTATGTTGCTAGTAATTAAACAAAACTCAAAGGCAGCCATGTTTTCAGCTGGACTTGAATTTTCTACCTCATCCAGAAGATGGACGTTGTCTGGCGAGAGACATTCAGATTCGGGTTCTCGGCAACTTGACCTCAAATACCAGCTGTTGTCTCCAATCGCTCCTTCATCGACACCCGTTGCATCTTGCCCTCTAAACTTGAGACAGTTTTTTCGAGGGCGCCCTGTTTTATTCGTCGAATCGAAGGCCCCTTATCCTTATAGAGATTTATTATGCTTAAAATCACACTCCTTTACTCGATTATAAAAGCCTCGAACTGTCAGACAGTGGTTTCGTTCACTCTTTCTGGATAACCTGCTTCCTGAACGATTTCTCGACCTCAACTCGTCTCGCCATCCTGATAAATGATCAATCCTATCAGTAGCAATCTACAATGCACATAAAACAGTGTTGCTATGCATACGTTACGAATTTATACGTGTACATTGAACGTTATAAGTCGTCGTTCTCTATTTTTTGTCGCATCCTTACTTCAAGTACACATTACTTTGTTGCTAATTATTTTTATGCCCTTTTCTATGTAATGAAACTTGGACAATAACAAAGGTCAATTTCAGAAGAACATTCTGAACAATTAGCGTGAAAATTAACACTAGTATTTTCAAGAAAATGTAGATTTCGGTATTTGTTCTCTAGTTTTGGACAGTACTGTGCTATATGTACATTATTCTCATTCGAGCGTCATACGCACATGTTAGACTTCACGTCCGTTCAACGTCATCGATTTTTGTCTTCACGTCCGTTCGGCTTCTTGTCCTTAGACATCCTCCATTTTTTCCAGTCAGAGTGACTCGTGGGCGGGGAACCTCTTGACCCGATCCAAGGGTTTCATTCGTGGGATTATTATAGAAGAGGGTGAGTTCACACTCCAGCATATATGGACATATTTGGCCTCACTCCTCTTCCGCTATGGCCTAACCGAGTGGAGACACCACTTCCGATTTGAGTGAAATTAAGTCTCATTGAGTGTGTTGAGTCGCCGGTTGGAGTTCCGATTTGATAGCGGCTGCGACTCGCTGTCGATGACGAGGGTTCGGATCCCACCTTAAATTGTAGATCTCTATTAGGAAAATAGAGGCCTCAAAACAAATGGCGATCAGTGGTTAAACAACTTCCAAATTATATTTGGTCTCTTTCGACACGCGGATAACACCATGGTGGTGCTAAGTTTTAGCAAGCATGTATTTTGCTACGGCATAATTGTATAAAAATAATTGTCTTCCTGGTTCACGCAGTTAAATTTTTTCATTAATGCATAAAAATAAACAAGTAATTTTTGATGATTTGGAGATATTTGATTTTATCTGGGAAAGTTTGAATCCAACTCCGTCGAAATCGGATTCACCTACGATTTTGCCGCATTTTTTACTTCCAACCGACAAAAATAGAACAGAATTAAACAAATTACTCATAATATTACAAGAAGAAATAACCTCGCTTAAACTTTGGCGAGTGCTGGGTCTATATAATTATAGGGTGTTCGGGCTAAATTTGACGATTACACTGTACAACATTGAAAAAAAACAAAATGTAATCAAGAATAACCTTTTCTCAAGGTATTTTATGCGTAAATCACGAATATAACATCCGTCTTTTTCTGTGACCCTCCAGTTTCTCGCAAATTACCATCACGTTAAATACACTGATGGTTCCGTAGGGATTGAATGCAAACAGGATTGGGCCAAAACTCACAACTCTAAAAGTTATAAACGGATTTTACTATAATTTTAATGGGGTGTTTCTAAGGTATTTGTCATCCTAACCAATGAAACTTATGAAAGTATACTCAATATTTTTTAGTTATATGGGTCCAAATCCGTAGTAACTCTTACGTAACGCTTTATAATTTTGTAACTTATTATAAATGCTTCCTATTTTTACTTTTTTATTTAATATTTGCTGCTGTTTCTATTTTTATTATTTGTCACATACTACAGCGTTTTTTCTTTTCAGGAGACAGAACTAAAATGTCTAGAGAATGCAAACATTCTCCAGACAGTTTCTGTTATATATGTGAATCAGTTACATTAAGAGAATACAAGAGACAGTTGACTAAACATGCGAAGAAACTGTACTTTGGATGTAAAGTGGGTGACCAGGACAAACGCTGGGCACCTCACATATGTTGTGTTAGGTGTACAAGTTCTCCTTCTGCCTGGGCGAAAAGCAAAGGCCTGGCTTCATGTTTGGCGTACCAATGGTCTGGAGGGAGGCAAAGGACCATTCAATGGATTGCTACTGCTGCTTAAAAGGTATTAAAAGGGGGTATTCAACGTGTTTTTCTCCTGGTCTTTAATATATTTTAAAGAGATGTACTTCCACTATGTTGTACTTCCATTATTTCTGCAGGTGACCACAGCGAGTAATATCCATTTTTAGTCTGATTTTATTTTATTTCACTGCAGGTCAAAACAGAAAAGGCAAGAAATCTATCATGTATCCAGATCTTCAGTCTGCTATTCGGCTAGTTCGACATTTAAGTGCTATTCCTGTACCACATCCGCCCTCTGAACTACCAAGCAATGACACGAGCAACTCAGACGATTCAGAATCTCAAGATTCACCATATGTCGCACAGCTTGAATCTGACAAGGAACCACACCCCATCACCCAAGCGGAACTCAATGATATAGTTCGTGATCTAACACTTACTAAGCAACAGAGTGAACTCCTGGCCTCACTTCTGCAAAAATGGAACTGTGGGGCTCATGATGTAAATTGGTAGGCCTTTGGCACCCAAATTGCAGGATTTAATAAGCCCAGCGAGGAACTCCACAAATGTACGGTCGGTGAATCTATCAAATCCTCAAAATGGCTATTTGTGTAAATTAAGGAAATAATATGCCACGTGTAATAAATAAAGAACCGAAGAGAATTAGAAAGGGAAACAATATATATATATATATATATATATATATATATATATATATATATATATATATATATATATATATATATATATATATATATCAAATTGTAAATCTATCAAATAGATATAAGGCAAGCGGTTCGTCTGAGTCATGCAGAAACACATGAACATACGCACGCTGGAAACAGCTATCAAAGGTCACCACCTGAACAAATATGAGTCTCACACACACACAAACATACACGTGCTGAGAATAATTATCCACAAAAAAAATCACAACGGGAGACAACAGGCAAGCTGAACAAATACAGGCTTTGGCCAGCAAAATTTCATAAAGAACTGTAAGAGACAAGCGATTTCCTATAATTAAGATAAATCTGAGACATGGGAAATATCTAGCTACAACAGGTACACATAGCTGTCGAGAATCCGCCCAAGGGGTGAAAGTAACGAATAAATTAGATCACTGAGTCTACCCCACGGAAAAGTCAAGGTCACGCCCCTTGGAGACAGCAAACCATATATATAGAGAGACCGAGTTACAGAAATTCAATTAGGCAGTTAATTCGTTCGATCATTAAGTAAAAAATTCAGTAGTCAAGATCAGTCAATCAGAATCGGCTAATCAGATAATCAATCAGTCCCTTAGTAGCGTTACGAATTCCCGTTTACTCTCCTAAATCTTAATGCCTTTAGACTCGATACTTTGCGTAAAACAGAAGCCTACTCACTGACGGAAAGAACTAGAGACGTTTCCGCTTGCCCCTTTTAGAAGGCCAGCATAACGCATAATCCCTCGTGAGAAACTATAAGGAGTCAGAACCAATTCAAGAGGAACATAAAGTAGGCCTACTACTTAATGTCCTCGTTACACGTCGAATCAACTCTATCGGAACCTTCTCCCGCACACTGCTCTAGACGGGTGATTCTGAGCAGTGAAATAGCAACGAGGACTTCATTACACCCCTTATAATTACCAAGCACGCACCCACAAATTGGTTACTTTTGCACAAACAAATAACAGGAACTTCCCACTACCCATAGAATTACAGTATTTACGAAGCGTTCTGCAGATCTACAGCAATTCTTCATTTTTGAAAACAACTTGTCTTATTGTAATGATATCAGAGGCATATTTAATCCCCTTGAGCTGACCTATGAACAAAATGAGTGGGAGTTATTCATTGATGCAGCCCTTTACAGCATAAAGGTGGTTCTGTTGCACATTGGGAACACCATGCCTTTAGTTCCAGTTGTTCATTCAGTCATTTTAAGAGAGACATATGAGAACCTTGGTTTCATTTTAAACTGCATAAGTTACAAGGAGATTGAATGGCTAATTTGTGCGGACTTGAAGGTAGTAGCCCTACTTAATGAGCTACAAATTGGATAACTAAGCTTATGTGCTTCCTTTGCAAGTGGGACATTAGGGCCAGATCATAAAATTATAGACGCTCAGAATTGCCATCTCTGGAAACTATGACGCCTGGATTACATAATGTAATTGACGAGCCACTAGTTAAAAAGGTGAAAATCATTTTGCCACCACTGCATATAAAACTATGCCTAATGAAGAAGTTTTCTAAAGCGCTTCAACATAACAAGCTATGTTCCCAGTAAATCAAAGCGATCTTCTCTAAAATAAGTTATGCCAAGATTAAAGAAGGCATATTCGTAGGTCCTCAGCTTCATCAACTTTGAGGCGACAATGGGTAAAACTTAGCTAGTGGCCTGGCATGCATTCAAAGATGTATGTAAAGGACTTCTGGGAAAACACCAATGGGCCCAGTGAGAGTCTATAGTGGAAAACCTAATCAACTGCTACCAAGATCTCGGATTCAATATATCACTGAAGATACACTTTCTTTATTCTCATCTGTCCTTCTTCCAAGACCATGAAGGAGATGTGAGTGATGAACATGGAGAGAGGTTCCATCAAAATATAGCGTCAATGGAAAACAGTTATGAGGAAAAATGGAGCCCTGCTATGCTAGCTGACTTCTGTTCGAACCTAAAGCGTGACCCACCTGAGACGTCTTACAAAATGCAGAAATAACTATTAAAATGTAAGTTAATACATTATATAATGCTAACAAATATGCTGATTCATTATATATTCTTGAATTAATTACAATGGAAACATTTAATCTGACTTTTGGAGCGAAATACATTTATGGTATCGTGGAAATGGTATTAATTGCATAATTATTTAATCGGAAATTTATAAGAAAATGTTACGTGATGGGATTATTTTTAGCAAATTCGAATTCAGCACACTCAACTTCACAATAAAATGCACATAAGATCTATGATTTTTCTTGACACTGAAATTTGTTGTACAGTGTTATTAATGTCTCTTTTTTTCAAGAAATGTTGAATCGGTGTACAGTTACAGGCGTTGGGTAGCATACAGAGTAAAGTTTTAGTTGAAAAAAATTAGCTGACCTGAGTGACTGGAAGTCCTGAATATTGGAAAAGAGTTACTTAAACCATGATGATTCGTGCTGGTATCAAAATGCCGACATCATGACTGGTGTTCAATGCTCTGGTAACACTGTAAAGGCTGTAAGGCGTGATATGGGCAGCTACAACAGAGACTAAGAATCCGTGGCCAGCAGAAAGGGATGCAGCAGGCGTTCTGATCTCGTCCGCACGCCGGAATTCATCCAATAACTATGGGACAAGGCGAAGGAAGACCTAGCAAGGGAATCATGGTTTTGAATAAGGACCTTAGCTACCAGTCGTACAAGAGGAGCAAGAGGCAAATTCTCACAACCAAGGTTAAGGAGAATCGCTTGACGAAGTCAAAGCTCATGAACAAGCTGAAGCATCCTGTTGAGTGGGCGACGATCTGGTTCTTCTCAGACAAAATACGCGTAACCCAGGACCAGTTGCTCAACACGTAGAACAACAGGTGGCTTGCATACAATCCATGCTACGTTCCATGTATCATGAAAACAAAGTTCCGCTTAACTATGATGGTTTGTGCGTGTGTCTCCCGTGAGGGTGAGGCTATGCCGCCCCACATTTTTTAGCATGGTCGTAGGCTCAATTCAGACGGTTATGTGGATTTGCTAGAGACTATGGTCAAACCCTGGCTGGAAACGGTTGCTGTTGGAAGGCCATACCTCCGGCAGGGGGTCAGAAGTGTTTGTTGAAGAATTTCTACGAATTCAACAGCCCCACTATCTGGCCTACCAGACCTCCCAATTGTAATAATTCTAAACAAAAATTCTAAAGTAAGAGAAATGGAAGAAAGGGTGACGAAAAAAAAATCGGTTGAAAATGTTTCTACAATTTGACGAGCCTATAATAAATTGGGTAAAACACTTCTTTATTGTGACGTCATTATAATTAAGGTAGATAAAATTAGGAAATTTCAAACTATAATTGTAATATTAATAACATCGAGTGCCCAATAAAGGGGAATGAAATCGGCCTATTTTAAAGATGAAGAGTTGTAAGAAAAAATCGGTTAAACAATAATTAATTTATTGCGAAATGAAAGAAAAAATAACCTCCGTCGGGCTAATTCAACCATAGAGCTATTTTTAGTAATATGTTATCATATTTAGGAATTTAATCAATATCTTTCATTCTGATTGGTCATCGTTGGTCACGTGACTGTATTCAAAGCCGCTCATTGGATAGGGGCTTAAAAACCGAGTATGCCTACCTTTTTCCAACTTAATTTTATTAATAAATTAAGTTTTATAATAGAACTAAATTCCAAGCAATGAAGAAGGCTTTTTAATGGAACATCGAATCAAATGGACGCAAGAATAACGAAACGCATGAGAAATGCATATCATCACCGTCACTATAAGAAATAGAGAGGTTGTAACTAACAAATCATTTTCGCAAAATCATTTTTCGTGTCAGCTTTCGAAAAAAATTCTCGGGAAGCCATTCTCGCGCGAATATACCCATCTCTTTCATCATGATAAGCAATTACACCGCATGCATTTGCTAGTTCGCGAATCAGGCGCTCCACCGATTGGGTGTGGGTTAGGAAAGATGGCAATTCAAATTTGCTGACAATCAAATCCTGAATTTCGGCGATGGTGAGATTGCAAGAGAGGGTAGACTCGTAAATCTTAACTGAATCTCAATTAATGAGTTCAGCAGTGTGTTGTTCGTTTGAACTTGAGGGGAAAAGGAACGAATTTTCTCACACACTTGTCACCCGCATCGCTTCTTTGGCGAAAATCAATCCATGATCTTGCGAACGGCGAAGGCGCGGAGATTTGGATCATCATCACAGATGAGATAGACGAGCAGATTTTCTGTGTGCTCATTCCATGATTTGATGTAAGGAGACACCATGTCTCGCGTTGATTGAGGAAGAAAGCGGAGACATTTGATTTGGAAAAGAATGTGATTGTTTGCGTTAGAAATATGTGGTCAAGTTTTGATCGCAAACCAACAAACCAACAATGAATGTAGTTGGTGACGAACTAGAAGATAAGAGAATGCATGTTACTCTTAACTTTACTTTAAAAGGATTCTTGGAGAGGTTAGTTGTGCCAGGGTGACAGGCTAAAGTCAACCACTTCAAGTGGGAAATGAGTCCCGGCTTCAAAGTTTTCAGCTGCGGATAAATTTTCCCCGCTGTGAATGGATTTAGGGACAAGGAAAAGGTACTTCTGATTGGAGGACAAATCCGACAACACTTCCTTCGTCATCGGAATTTCTGGTCTATCTGTGATCGGAAAGAACACTTCATCCCATTTTGACTCTCTCACCTTTGACAAAGACTTTCCTATTGGTCCCTTGAATGAATTATTGCCTGTGGTAGGCCCGTCGACGGTTTGGAATAGATAACGAATGCCGAATTAATTTGTATGGAGGTAAAATAATGACCAATGAACTTTTTCACTTAGTCGATCCTCAATTTCTATTAAGATGACACCATCTCTGCTTGTAGACTTTGCTGACAGCAATTTTCTGACTCAGTGGATCGGCGAGCCTACCCGAGGGAGCAACGTTCTAGATCTAGTATTTACCACTGAAGATGACCTCGTCTATGACCTGTCAGTGGATGAATGCCTAAGTGTAGTGACCATAACATGGTAAGGTTTAGAGTACGTGTTCCCTGTACACAAGGTACTAATGAACAAACACGTAAATTGGATCTCAGACGTGCAGAGTTCGATGAGCTTCATGGGGCCTTTGGCCAGATGCAACCAACTAACGAAGACGGGACGAATTCCAAATGGAACGACTTCAAGAATCGTTTTATGGAGCGTCAGGCCGAATTCGTTCCCACGAAGGCTGTCAGACTAGCGAGCATTCAGCCTAGGTGGTTTTCTCAAGAAATCGCTAGTGCTATTAAAGCTAGAAAGACAGCGCACAGAGCATGGAAGAGGAATAGTAGTGCGTTGCACCATGAAGCCTATGTGACCCATAGTAGGACGGTTAATGCACTAGTGTGCACGGCTAAGTGTAACGAAGAAATTCGTGTAGCCTACCTCTTCAAAGAGAGCCCCAAGGAGTTCTTCACGTACGTGAAGAGCCAAAAACCAGTACGCCAACGCATCGGACTCCTGAGGGACGCGGACGGCGTTCTCCAGGATTCAGATGAGGAAATAGCTGGCATACTCAACGACTACTTCTCCTGTGTTTTCACGAGGGAAAGGGATGGAGAGATACCCAGACTGCCGATAGGGATAGGTCGTGAGTTAGAATCACTAGAAGCAATAACTACAACTTCCGAAGAGGTTGCTAGGAGGCTAGGTCAGTTAAATAGGTATAAATCTCCATGTACTGACGGCTTCCTGTCAAGAGTGCTGCGGGAGGTGAAAGATCAGGTGAGCACTCATCTTTCTGAGATCTTCAACTCATCGCTCGACACGGGCGAAGTACCTGCAGACTGGCGTAGGGCCAATGTCACCCCGATCCACAAAAAGGGGGACCGTAGCACCACAGGAAACTACCGACCAATGAGTCTCATTTCAATAGTGGGCAAAATACTGGAAGGCATCATAGGGGATAGAATAATGAACATTTAGATTCTCACGACCTGTTGAGAGACACCCAGCATGTCTTCCGAAGAAAGCGCTCGTGCCTCACGAACTTGCTTGAATTCTTCCACAGGATAATGAGTGAGTTTGACAGAAGTCGAGTGGTGGACATACTTTATTTGGATTTCTAAAAGGCTTTCGATAAAGTCCCCCACCGCCGACTGATGGCGAAAGTACGTACCCTGGGAATAAGAGGAAAGTCGCAAAATGGTTAGAAAGTTCGTTGTCGGACAGGCGACAGAGGGTTACCATTGGAGGCCACACCTCTCAGTGGTCGTCAGTAACGAGCAGAGTCCCTCAAGGTTCCGTGCTAGGCCCTCTATTATTCATCATCTACATCAACCATATAGATGAAGGACTGGTGAGTCGTCTAGCAAAATTTTCCGACGACACAAAACTTGGAGCTAACATAGCGAATCCCGAAAACATCAAGATATTGAGGGGTGACCTACGGATGATCGGCGAGTGGGTTGACAAGTGGCGGATGCCTTTCAACTTAAACAAGTGTAAGGTGATGCACATCGGGTATGCAAACCCCCTGTCAGGCTACAAGCTACAAGGTATGCATCTTGAGTCTACTGATGTCGAGAAGGACTTAGGTGTGCTGATTAGCAGCGATCTCAAATTCTCGAAGCAGTGCTTACAGGTGGAGAAAAAGGCTCAGCGCCTGTTGGGTTACATCAAGAGGCAATTCATCTTTCGAACAAAAGAGGTTGTTTTGCCCTTGCACAACTCGCTGGTGAGGCCTTACCTAGAGTACGCTGTTCAGTTCTAGTCTCCTCATTATCTAACATACGTCGATCGTCTGGAAAAGGTGCAAGCCAGGGCCACGAAACTGATCCCATCGCTCAGGAACAAGAAATGCCAAGAAAGACTGCAAGAGCTCAATTTCTATTCGTTAGAGACTCGAAGACTGCGCGGTCGTCTAATAGAGACTTAAAATCTTGAAAGGATTTGAAAATGTCGACTCCACCAAGTACTTCACCCTCAACTGGAATACGACTCGAAATGACGGATGGAAGGTGGAGCTGCCCAGATTCAATATCATCCCGGTGGGTAAGTCATTCACATATGATATTTGCGACACATGGAATAGATTACCAGTGGGAGTTGTTGAGAGTAGCAGTGTCGAACAGTTCAAGAGTAGACTTGACAAATTTATTTGAAACTGGATGATCTCATAGCAAGTAATTAGTACGTGCTAAGAATCTAAACCGCAAAAAGTGCCTCCTCGGCATGGGCCGCAAGGCCTTTGAGGTAGTTATTTCCCTTGTAACTCATTGTAACTCCTTGTAACACTCTCTCTCTCTCTCTCTCTCTCTCTCTCTCTGACAAATACATGTAATTTACTGTCACTCACCTCGAGAAGAGAAATATAGGCTAAATTATCTCGTTGTGTTAGTACATCTGAGAGTGGCAACGGCTTAGACGGTCCGATGAAATTATTTGAGCCACTTCGACAATTAGCGTGTTTGCTTGCATTAGGCATTTTTGACCATATATGCTGTACAATTAATTTCGAATGATGAAATGGATTTACATATGTCAGTTTGTTACAGTCTTCGCATTTTTTTATTTGTGGAGTAAATGATAAAAATGTGTAGTAGGTCTCATAGCGGTGAAAAAAGGTTTCCAGGTATACCCCAACGAAAGCAACACACAGTCGAGAGAACATCTTTATTCCCAAGCAGAATAAACTGTGCAAGAGAAAACATACGACCAATTTACACTTAAAACATTACAAGGAACATGCTACAAAATCAAAACCATAAAACCAAGTATGAAAACTAAAAGAAAGAGGGAAAATGCCCAGATTAAGATCGGCAAGGTGTTACAAAAGTAAAGAAGTAAACAAAAGAGGCGAACTGCCAAAGCTAAAATATGAAGGAAAGAAGAAAAACAACAAAACAAGAAAAGTGGCGAAGCGCCCCAAAATAATAAACGAAGAAAAAACAAAACAGAAAAGCGTAAATAAAAGAGGCGAAGTGCCCAAAAGTAAAAAACGAAGGAAGAAAACAAAACATGAAAAGCGGAAATAAAATAGGCGAAATGCCCGAGTAAAAACCGAACTAAAACAAAGATAAGAAAGAAAAAGAAAGTCTTTGCGCATGCCACATATCTCACTACTGATTGGCTCAGCTTGAATTTCAGGATTCCCATCCTCCAATTAGAGCTCGAGTTTAAGATAACACGCGAATACCACGACGCTTCGGTGTTGAGCTAGAATTGCTGAGCCTAATCGAGCAATGTTATTTTTAATCGTCTATATGTTTATATTTACTTTCTATTCTAGTTTTTTTCTCATTTATGATAGTAAAAATGTTTGTTCTAATGATTTCTATTTACGACAACTCACAGTTTTGACTCTGACCCCCCTTTACTGCCCAATATATACTTAATATGTTATGGATGTGTTTGAGTGATTACGGATGTCAAAGTAATAACCCTGAAAAAAAAGGTTTATGATTTATCTATCAGATTATTAAGAAACGATGATACATATGTAAGTGTATGGAAGAAGGCGTCAGGAGACTCGGCCGAGACCAGTACAATCTTCTCTTTTTTGAGTCAGGTTCGGAATCTTGTACGACGAGTATAGGTCATGTTCATAATTAACAACAGATGGTTGTGAGTGCGTCTACACGCACGGTAGTTGCAAAGGGGGCCGGAAATAAGCTACTACTCACTCACTCTTGCACGCAAAAGACATCAATGACAACTCAGCATTTTTCTTAAATTATGTTTGTTCGACAGTAGAGTAGTATAAAGTGGTTTTCACCGTTAGTTTAGCCCTTTTATTGTGGAACCAATTTGAAGTTTACTGCCCGTGTAGCCGCTGTCATCTTGGCCAGCTGTTGCAACTATCATCTAGGCTGGCTCCTATAGTAGTTACTAAAAAGGCCCTTGGCATTTTCCTCGTTTAAGAGCTGTGTACTCCATATACTCGTACGATATTCCGATTTTTCTTACGACGTAAGATTTGTACGATTTCCTTCAACCAATCCCATCCATTGTCTGACGCATTTTAAATTAAGCAATCGGTGTCAAAATGCCTTTTGTCGTTGTATCACTTCATCCCCCAAACCACTCGTGTTTTCTCCACCAGCCAGAAAAGGTCAATTACCAATATTTGTTCATAAAATCAAAGTTATTCGAATGTCCAAGTGTCCAGAATGTAATTTCTCTTTTTTCTTTGTATTTTCAGTCCCCTGTGAGGTTATAACTCTTGTGGCTATGCTTTGTTGCCTTACCACTTGTGCCCATACCACTCATATTCATACCTGTATGTCTATATTCAATCAATATAAATTAATGCACCCAAGTTACCAATATATTTCATTGGAGAGTGGCATTGTGCCAGTGGCATGGAAGAAAGCCAATGTGATACCTATATTTAAGAAAGGGGATAAAACAAATATGTCTAATTACAGACCAGTAAATTTGACATCAGTGGTAGGGAAAATGATGAATTCTTTTTTGCAAGGAATATTAGAGATCACTTGGATAAGCATAAGTTGATAAAAGAATCACAGCATGGTTTTAGTAAGGGTAAATCCTGTCTGACTAATTTGCTGTCTTTTTATAGTAAGGTGTATGAAGCAGCAGATAATGATGAAAACTATGATATTTTATACCTGGACTTTAGTAAGGCTTTTGATCGAGTGCCACACTTACGGCTTCTGAGCAAAGTTAAAGCACACGGGATCGATGGCAGTATATTTAGGTGGATTCAGTCATGGCTTGGTGACAGATAGCAAAGAGTTAGTATAGATGGAGTTAAATCTGAGTGGGGGTGTGTTAGCAGTGG
This sequence comes from Ceratothoa steindachneri, assembly GCA_963969495.1. Taxonomy (NCBI): domain Eukaryota; kingdom Metazoa; phylum Arthropoda; class Malacostraca; order Isopoda; family Cymothoidae; genus Ceratothoa; species Ceratothoa steindachneri. Next base: position 109,560,487 of record OZ018318.1, read on the forward strand.
ATTTCCGCAAGGATCTGTTTTGGGTCCCTTGCTATTCTTAATTTATATTAATGATCTTGACATAGGTATAAGTAGTGACCTGAGTAAATTTGCTGATGATACTAAGCTAGGTAGGGTCATTAGGGCTGATTCTGATGCTGTTGTAATGCAGGTGGAATTGACCATTCTGTCCAATTGGGCCGAGAAATGGCAAATGAAGTTTAACATAGACAAATGTAGTGTACTTAGTATAGGTAGAAATAATCCATTGAATAGTTATAAATTAAATGGGAGAATTTTAGGGAGGACCGATTGTGAGAGGGACTTGGGTATTTTGGTAAGTTCAGACCTTCGTCCTAGAAAGCAATGCCTAAATGCTAAGAATAAAGCTAATAGGATATTGGGATTCATTAGGAGGAGTGTAAGCAATAAGAGTGCTGAAGTCATTCTAAAACTGTATCTGGCGCTAGTTAGGCCTCATCTAGACTATGCAGTACAATTTTGGTCACCATATTATAGGAAGGATATTGATTTGCTTGAGTCTGTGCAGAGAAGGATGACAAAGATGATTGGTGGGCTAAGGAACTTACCTTAGGGTGAAAGGCTCAGAAAACTAAATCTACATACATTGTAAAGGAGAAGAGTCAGAGGGGAATTGATTGAAGTCTTCAAATGGGTAAAATGATATAATAAAGGGGATATGGGTAAGGTTCTTATACTTATTGAACATGACAGGACATGTAGCAATGGGTTTAAGCTTGATAAGTATAGGTTTAGGAAGGAGATTGGGAGGAATTGGTTTACAAATCGTGTGGTAGATGAATGGAATAGGCTCACTAGACATGTGATAGAAGCCTCCTCTCTATTAGTATAGATTAGATAAATATATGGATGAAGCTGCTAGATGGGACTGACTTTTTTATGTACATATGTATATATTTTTCTAAGGAGTGGGGAGATTATATTTTGCGGTTGCATGAATGGACATAATCCTCTGGATGCATTTTATGTATATTGTAGATTAGATCTGACGAACTCCTGTAAAGGGTGACAATGTTGATGACTTTTCTCTGGTAAGAAATCTTTTGTGTGTTGACTGGAACAGGAGCTGCCAAGTGTAGGCCATGAATGGTCTTTTGCAGTCTCCTTCTTTTCTTATGTTCTTATATTCAATTTCAATTGTTATTCTCAATATGTGTATTTCCAATCTTCTCCTTTGTTCTTAATAATGTTTTCTTTCAGCATAAGAAATCGCATCTATACAAAATATATATTTATATAATTTATTCACTTATTAAGTTTCACTAATAGTGTATAAATTTCGAAATTTATTTAATTCCCAGGCATATTCCTCGGGTTTGCCTCAGTTAAAGCTTTTATTCTGGACGCCCGCTCGTTTTCCTCTTTAGAATTGTCCCTCTTGTAACGAACCTCGTTTTCGTTGAACTCAATCCCTTCAAATCCATTCAATCATCTAAATTAAAGCAAGTTAATGATAGAGTTATCTAAGCATACTCATTAACCATCAATTGCTTTATTGGTTCAATCATTAATTAACTAAACACCGCTTTAGCCGTAGAGAAGTTTTGGGTACAATATTATGATGTCAATAAAGAAGCATCTTGAGAATTTCCGGGTATAGGACTGATTTTTCTGTAAGGAATTGGTTTTCTCAGATTTCTTCCTGAGAATACTCGTATGAACGAAGAATAATATAAATATCCATAAAAATATTTGGGTGATGTTCTGAAGATTTCCAAGATGACAGGAGACTGAGCCTTATAACATAACTGAAAGCCTACGGGTAATCAGCTAAATCCAGTATGAAAATGCAAGCCCACATATTGCGTCAAGTCTTTCAGAATTTGCTGTAGAATTTAATATTAATATATCGAGATCAAATTGCACATCATGAAGAATGACTAAAGGTATAAATAATGTATGTGATTTGGGATTGGTCTAAAACTTTTGAAACATGTAGCATATCTTTATTTTGTCTTGTTATCATAAAACATGAACGGCATACTGGAATAATTTCAAGCTGTAAAATTTAAGAACCACAAAATATAATGTTTCTGTCTGTCTTTTTCGTCATGACCTCAATTGGTCTAGCTCTAAACTTTTCCCACAGATCGAACATAACCAGATGGACTCGGCTTTCACCTCTATCATCTCACATCGACCTTCACTTTTGTATGAGTGAGTTGCCCTTTCGCCACCCTTTTTTCTAGATTTAAAACGAAGACCAACGAGGGCATATCCCGCACAAAGTTGTAAAGAGAGATCTGTAAAGAAAGTGGTGATGATAGAGGAGCAGGCGTAGTCCTCAAGATGTTGCCTACAACATAGTTTTCCATGCTCTACCTGAGCATGGGTGGCTTTCACCATGTAAAAAATAGTTGGTTTATTTTCGTGAATGTTTTGCTTCATCGGATAATTTCTTTGATACTTTTCTTATGGTTAATTACATACGAAAGCAAATAAATCTTCCCTCTTGCTCTCAAGTAGTGTAGGGTTAAGAATATGAGCGTCTAGGGGTTGAAGAGGGAAGTATTGACGAGAAATTAAGTAGCTTTACTTATAGAAACAGCGAAGAGGTAACTAATGTTAGTGAACATCACAGTCATACTATCACTTGTTTTGTTTTTTTCTTTTATAGGAGCCTAAAAACCCTACTTCCGAACCCGGGTCTTAATAAGACGCGATTACGTGTGTTCACTCAGAGGACGAACCATGAAATGTCACAGCTTTTACGGCTTCTTCGCTTGCCTTTAATATCGTCTGGCCTCACAAGTGATGGAAGCGTCAATACGATCCTTCGCCAGTATATTTTTGTCTTCAACTATGTTTTAGAGCATTTTGGGGAGTCGAAGTTCTACGTATTTCTCGAGGACGACCTTCGATATTCACCTGACTTTTACATGTGAGATTTTAAATTGCAATGGTTAAACTAAAAAATAGATGGGTCGTTACAATCTTCCCTTTCTATCAAGATTTAGAATTCATTAAAACACGAATTACTCATAATTTCATGTTGGACCACATTTATCACAAAACCCACAAAGACAAACGTAATGGCTGATTTCAAATTATTTTTTTAATTAGTGATCACAGAAAGATTTATAGAGAAGGGCACGAAAGTATCAGGTGAGCAGAAGAAGAAAACTAAAAATTAACTTAAATAATTCAAACTTTTTTCGTGTATCATTCAATTCTTTAAATTTATACTTTTGTCATAGTAAAAAATTAAAAACATCTAAAAATATCGTACCTCCTCTTGCCTCTGATATGTATGGCATATGCTATTGTACGAAAGCCTATGCAAAAGTTAAAAAAAATTAATGCAATATCTATATATATATATATATATATATATATATATATATATATATATATATATATATATATATATATATTTATGTAGCGAGAGGGGTCTGTTCATTTTTGTGGATGTCCGACCAAAAAAATTCGAACTTGGATTTCTATAAAC
>OZ018318.1:110846479-111013979 GCA_963969495.1 Ceratothoa steindachneri
CCCTTCGAGCGTCTCCCATCTTCTTGCCAAGCAGTCCGAAGAACTGCCCGTATTCCTGCCATGTAGTCGGTGTGAGGAAGAGCGAAACGCTAGTCCGGTCGCAGAGTACTCGCAGACTCTTTGACGCCCTCATTCCCCGCAATTCCTACATGTCCAGGAACCCTGCAGAAGATAATCTCGACATCCGGGCGTGGCGTCACGGATATTGCAAACCAGGGAATGCGGAGATTCCAATGCCCTGAGAGCACTCAGGGTGCTTTGTGAGTCGCTATAGATCACAATCCGGTCTACGAACCGGGCACATCGTGAGTAGTGTATTGCCACCAGCTCGGCTGTGAAGACAGACGCAGTGCCTGGCAGAGCCCCGCTGACTTCAAACAGAGGGGATATGGTGTGGAAGCCAACCCCCTCTTCGGACTTGGGGCAGTCCGTATACACTGGCACGGTTCCAGCTGAACACGAGGTGTGCTCCAAAAAGGTCGAACGCAATACTCCCGGCGCTCTACAAGCTTTGGGCGCAGAGGCGTGGCGACAAATTTCAGAATGTGGTCCCCTCCAGGGTGGCGTCCTGGGCAGAACCAGGAGCGCCACCGACCCGAAAGCTATAGCTAGCTCTCAAAGGAGTTTCCTGGCCTTAAACCCAAAGGGCTTAGGGTATGATTGGCGTCTCTCGTCGGCATAGACACCATCGAGATCAGCTGCAGGTGCAGTCAGAGCTGTTGGCGACTGAGGGAGGCGCCGGGCTTGCGCGTACAGGCAGGTGATGCACTGCACGCGGCGTAGAGCGAGTGGCATCTCCCCAGCATCGACCAGCAGGCTCTCAATGGGGGAAGTGCGGAATGCATCGGGCACAAGGCGAAAGCCCGTGTGGTGGATCGAGTCCACCTTCCGCAATAAACGCTCGGCTGCGGATGCATAAAACTCGTATCCGTAGTCGAGCTTCGAACGAACAAAGGATCGATAAAAAAGTAGGGCAGTAGCACTATCAGCGCCCAAAGCGCTGAACGTCACGGAACGGAGAATATCCATGGCGCGGGTCAAGAGACCCGTGCCGTAGATAGCGGGAGAAGTGCACCACCTTAGTCTTGGCCAAAGAAAATTGAAACCTAAGCGCTTCGGCATAGCGAGAGACGCGGTTCAATTACTGTTAGAGTCGAAGATCAAGAGTTGGGATCTGGGCCGCCCAAAAGAGATCGAATCGAAAGGTCGTCCATGAAGAGCTTAGCGATAACATCTTCCGGCAGCACCAAGGTGATGCCGTTGATGCTCAGGGCAAAGAGTGTGACACTGAGGACACCTCCCTGCGGGACACCCTCTTCCTGCTTCTTTGGGCCGGTAAGGGCTCCCCCCACCGGTACGTGGAATCGACGATCTCGCAAAAATCCAGATATAAACATTGGGAGGCGTCCTCTCGCCCCCATCGTGTGGAGAGTCTCCATGATACCGTATCGCCATGCGGTATCATAGGCCTTCTCTAGATCGAAAAACACCGTGGCGTAGTGCTGTCTACGAAGGAAGACAGCATTTTCCAGTCAGAGCAGAGCATCATACGTGGAGTGGAACTTGCGGAAGCCACACTGTGCAGAAGACAAGGCGGCTCCGCTGTCCAGGGAAAAGGCTAATCTAACATTTACCAATTTCTCCATCAACTTGCACACGCAAGAGGTTAAAGAGATTGGACAAAAACCGGCCGGAGTAGAGTGATCTCTCCCCGGTTTGCGAAAGGCAAGCACAGAAGCGATTCGCCAGGAATCTGGGAGAAGACCCTCCACCCAGATCCAGTTGAAGAAATCTAAGAGAAAGACCATGCCTCGCTCCCCTAGGCATCGAAGCATGGCGAACGGGACATCGTCCGGACCATGGGCGGTGTCCACGCATGAAGCAAGAGCGGGGCGCAACTCACTTACAGTAAACCTGTCGTTGAAGGGTTCTCCACCTCTGGAGGTAAAGTCCAGCCGGCGGCGTTCCGCGACACCACGACGTGCAATGAATGCTGGCGGAGAAGCATCCCGGCTAGATAATGCGGAGAAAGCGGAAATCGGTCTGAGATTGCGGTCCCATTCTCCTGGAGAACGGGAGGGGGGTCCTGCGAGAACTTGCTCCGAATCCTTTTGACTCGCTTCCACACCTCAGCTAGAGGGTTCTTCCCGTTAAGTGAAGACACGTATGCCCGCCAAGAAGCGCGGCGGGCGTGCTTCCAAATATACCGGAACCTAGCCCTAGCCCGACGAAATTCACCGGCAGTGAAATCGTTCGGGCGACGCTTATAGCGCATGTAGGCAAAACGGTTCTGTTTGAGCGCCATCTCACACTCGGCCGACCACCATGGCAGTGGTCGGCGTACAAAACGGCCAGACGTTCTAGGAATAGTAGTCAGGCCCACGGCGATGAGGTTGCCGGAGAATAACTCAACGGCCTCATCTACCGACCTAAACTCCTCGACTGAGATAGAGAATTCAGTCATTTCCTGAAATGCAGTCCACCGCGCCCGTGCCAAGCACCACAGAGGTGGGCTCTCAGGCAGCAGTTGCCCTGAAAATGATATTTGAATGGGAAAGTGATCACTACTATGGAGGTTATCGACCACTCCTTAATCAAAATCAGGCTGTGGATCCGAAGAGAACAAAGCTAGGTCAAGGCAAGAAAATGAAGCGGTTCTCAGACAGTGATGCGTAAATTCATCCACGTTTAGGACACTTATCTCAAGCTGTTCGATCAGATTGGCAAAGACTTGTCCCCTGGGATTTATTGAGTAATCTCCCCAGAAAGGATGCCTGCCGTTCAGATCTCCAAGCAAGAGAACAGGCCTCGGCAACCGTGCCACAATGTGGGAGAACTCCCCAGCGTCGAAGTCAGCTGACGGTAAAATGTGCGCAGAAATGATGGTATACGTCCTATCCAGGTGCAGCTGCACAGTCACTGCCTGAAAGGAGGTATCTAAAGTGAAAGGAAGAACGGAGACATTATGACGGGTGTAAACCACCCAACCCCCAGCCCGGCAATCCCGTGGTGGTGAAGTCGCAAGACCCTTATACCCTGGGAGTGTGGGCAAGGGGCACGCGCCTAGCATGGTCTCCGGCAGAAAAATAGCTAACGGGGAACAGGACGGGACAGAACGAGCCTCCGCAGCTCCTTCCAGTTGGCCCGGAGTCCACAGCAATTCCATTGAAGGAATATGCACTCCAGGCCTAGCTTGGAGGAGACGTTGGGGCTCTCCTCAAAAAAGACCCTCATGGGAATGGCTGTGTCGTAGAATTCTTTCTGATAAAAACCCTACTTACCTGACACCACTTTTATTTAGTGTCGTAGAATGCCCCCCCCTTTTTGTTCTATCTCTAAGAGTGCTAAGTGTGTCTAATATATATTGATATTATAAGAATATCTTAAAGAACAGAGCCGTTACCAAACATGTAAGGATATAAAAGAAACGCCCACTAATTCACAAAATAAACTTATATTTTATCTTTAACCATTGAATACACAACCTTTATACATTAACTACAGCAATACTCTAAATATTATTATAAACAAGAATTAATTAAATTAGTTTACCCTCCAAAATTTGGTTAACGTTTTCTCTAGACAAAACAATAATATAAGAATTAGGCTTACGGACTCATGTGGAGTTTAAAGGCCTCAGAAATGTTATTGACTCACGACGCGTGCCGGATGTCCAGTTGTAGATGGGCGAAATTCCACGGTCGTTTTGGCGAGGGTAGCAGCTGGGGGGTCCACACGTTCTTCCGGGGGGAAAGGGTTCTTTAAGGACGAGAACCAAGACGGTGCTTTATGCAACACCTAGGCAGTCGTGGTCTCTCTGGCGAGAGTGAGTCGAACTTGTTTCCTAAATCAAGTTAACTTGGAGTGCGGTGAGATCACCGAGTAACGAGCTCGAGGAGGAGCTTTTCTCCTTCGTTACTGATTTCCTTATGGAAGATGACTGAACTCGGTGAGGGTCTTCTTCACGGGCGAGGATAACAGAGGGGGATTTCTCTGGCGAGAATAAGTTACCTAAAGTTTGGTGTGGCCACCGAATAACGGGCTCGAGGGGGAGCCTTTTCCTTCTTCTTTTCTTAATTATTCACGGACGAGGAATACCCCTGGTGTTTAAGGTGCACCAGGATATGAGGAGTCTCTCTGGCGAGAGTAAGTTGAACTTACCAAAGTTAACTTATCGTTTGGTTTGATAACCAGGGACTTAGCTGAAGGATGAGCTTCTTCTTAGCCCCTTAAGGTAGGTAGCCCTGCCTCTCTTGCAGGGTACTTCTTGGTCTGGCGAGCCAAGTAAACTACCTCTCCAGTCTCGGTAGCTTGGTTGTGGATCCGAGGACTTCGTCACCTAGAGACTGACGTATACTACCCCGATTTTTCTCAGAGTTCCTCATTTATACCTCGCACCCCCACTGGGGGAGTGGTAAGGGGGAGAGGGGCTTGAGGACGGCCCCAGGAGAGTTCTTTTTCCAAACGGTCTTTCCAATGAAGTCAAACATCGGCTCCTCGTTAGCCATCGAGATTGGGAGAAACCCGTCTCCAATTTCTTGTTCAACGTGAAACTCGATCTCACTCTCCTGGGGGAGATCTTACCTTTTTGACCTTTAGGGTCTTACATGGCACCGAGTTGTGCCACACTGTGGTTAAGCACTGACCCGCCGATGCCTTCGACGGATGTCGTTGCGGTAACCGCCTTAGGACTGCATCACGAGTCAACGGGGGGGAGGGGGGAGTGACCATTCCCCTACAGGCTGTATGCCATTCCCATGTACAGAGGCAGAACCCCGGGCGCTGTTGGCAGGACAAAGCGCTGTCACCTTCAAAGACTTATTGGGGGAGGTTGTGCTCGCCATGCGAGTCTTTTCCTCCCTCCGCCTCGAAACCTTAGGCGGGCATTGCGGCTTTGGGGGCAGGACGCCCTCTCTTCGAGGAAACAACCGTCTCCGAGCCAAGGTTGAGAAGAGCCCGCAGAAGGGCTCCGAATGGGCGCGGAAACAACCGTGCTCATTGGCCTGGATGGGCCAGGAGCAGAGGGTGCCTTTCTAACTATTGAGGCATAAGACGTCCCAGGCAGAGCTGGGCACGCCAGGACCAAGTTCTTAGCCTCGCGGAATGAGAGTCGCTCCTGGGCCTTAACGGCCAGGATTTCTTTCTCAAGGAGATATGCACCACATTGCTTCGAAGAAGCAGGGTGCACCTCTCCGCAATTGACACAATTGGCCACACACGATTTAGACTAATCATGTGCAACCTTGGAGCAATTTACACAGACTTCGGATAACCCCGACTTTGCACTTCTACAAGAACGATTCGAATAGACAAAGTGGTGACAGTAATAGCACCGCCACAGCAGTGGCACGAATGCCTTCACGCGGTAGCAGTACCAACCGGCACGCACCGACTCAGGGAGCTTGTCACAGTCGAACGTGACGAAGAGTGTAGGGGTGGGTCTCGAGGCCCCTCCCTGTTTTCTCATCACACGTTCGACCTTGACCGCCCCATGGTCGGCCAGCTCTAGGGTGATGTCCTCAATGGAGTAGTCAACGAGTTCCCTCGCATAAACTACTCCTTTTACAAAGTTCATGGTAGAGTGCAGCGTCACACTCACCACAGTGCCATGAAGTGTCCGAACAGCACTTATCTTGGCCCCCTCTGCAGGATTCGTCAGAAGGCTCCCGTCCGAGAAACGGGTCACCTTCGGCGATCTACCAATTGCACTAGCTAATGCTCTCTTTTGATGGATCATGTTGCCCTTGGCCAACATGCTGCCATCAGTTGAGCGAATAACGAAGAAGCGTTTGAAGCCATCGGACTCAGCCATTACCGTACAAAATCATGTACATAAGAAGCAGGATTGAGGTGGGGAGGTAGGGGTCGTTCAGAAGAAGAAAAGAATTGATCAGGAAGACGAAGTTGAGTACCGTAGACGAGTTCCACCGCAGAGCAGGCCAAGTCATCTTTCAAGGATGAACGAATACCCAGGAGAACCAATGGTAGCTTGTCCACCCAAGTGATGTTTGGATCGGTGGAGCGTAAGCTTGACTTTAGGGTCCTGTGCAACCGTTCCACTTTGGCGTTGCTTTGGGGGTGGTAGCTAGTGGTACGTAGACGAAGGGAGCCAAGCACTGTCATGAGTGCTACCCATTGGTAGGATTCAAATTGGCTGCTAAGATCAGTCATGGTCGTTAGGGGGAACACCAAAACGAGTAACCCATGTTGAGACGAAGGCTCGTGTAACTGTGGAAGGTCTGATGTCTGAGATAAGAACTGCCTCTGGTCAACGAGTAAAACGATCGATCATGGTGAGAAGATAATTGCAACCACGAGAATAAGGAAGAGGACCTACTAGATCGACGTGAACGGTGTCAAAACGCAACGGAGGAAGAGGAAAAGGGACCAGAGGAGCTTAGGGGGGTGATGGACTTTGGTGCGCTGGCATGGTAGGTATGAGCGAGTCCATTTTGCCACGTCGGGATTCATACCTGGCCAAACGAAGCGTTGGGCAACGAGCTTACGTAGGGAATTGACACCAGGATGAGAGAGACCGTGAATTTGGATAAAAAATGTGCCGACGGTAAACGAGAGGACGAGGACAGTCAGGTGATGAGTAGTCAACCAGGATGCGCCTGGAAGCACTGTCGGCAAATCGATCTCACGAACGATGAGTTGAGAAGAGTGACGCACCGTTTGCGTGTCTTCATCTTGTTCCTGGGCAAGCGACATTGCCGCATGATCGATGGGTGCAATCTGGGAGAGTTGCGTGCCCGAAATCGCTGAAATGCGAGTGAGCGTGTGTGGAACGACGTTTGAAGAACCAGGAACATATCGAATATCGTTTGTCAACTACAGGGTGAAGTTAAGATAACGAGTGTCAACTCAGTGTTTACTGACGAAGTACTACGAGAAGAACAAGCACCGACCAAAGGCTTATGGTCCGGGAGTGACGGATTGTGAGGTATATTCCGAGGAGCTCTCGAGAGAACGTACTATACCTCTTTTGAGAGTCTGAAAGAGAGCGAGAGAAGAAAGCAAGAGGTTGCGATTGGTCACTAACTTTCTGCTGCAATGTTGCGCCTACGTGTGTTGAGGATGCGTCGGAGGCAACGCTGATGGGGGCTCCTGGAGAAGGATGAGCCAATTTCGCAGCTCGGGCAATAGCATCTTTGGTGCGAGAGAACGAATCGCACGCTTCAGGAGACCATTCAAGGGGAGAGTTCTTTTTGGTCTTGCTGAGCAGAGAGTTGATAGGTTGCATGACCTTGGCACAATTAAGTATGAATCTGTGGTAAAAATTAACCATGCCACAGAAACGCCTAAGTTGCTTGCGTGATGTGGGTTGGGCAAATGTGCGCACCATGGTAACCTTTTCTTCGAGTGGGCTAATCCCAGCACTTGAAGCATGGTGTCCCAAGAAGGAGAGTTTGGGGACACCAAAAAGACACTTGGAAGTGTTGAGTACGATACCGTACTCTTCAATTCGAGCGAAAACCTGACGAAGGTGAGACATATGCTCTTCTAAAGACGAAAATGCTATCAGGAGGTCGTCTATGTAGCAGAAGACGAAAGTTAGACCTCTCAGAACCTGATCCAACCACTGTTACGAAGACCATAAGGCATCCTGTTCATGACGAAGGAACCAAATGGCGTGGTGATAGCTGTCTTTGGGGTGCCATCTAGATGAATTGGGATCTGATTAAAAGCAAGAACCATATCGAGTCGAGAAAAGATCGAACAACCGAAAAGAGCAGAATTGAAATCGTACAGACAGGGCAGATGATATCTATCGGGCATAGTAAAGGCATTGAGCCGCCTGTAATTACCTACAGCTCTGTACTCACCGGGGGTAGATTTAGGTACAATATGAAGCGGAGAGGCCTAAGGAGAAGTAGAGGGGCTAGCTATGCCAGCTTCTACCATGAAGATGAACTCATGCTTCATTAAGGCGAGTTTATATTGGGCTAATCGACGGGGGCGTGAAAATACAGGCCTTCTAGTCGTCTCTATCCAGTGAAGCACATTGTATATAATAGGCCTGTCTTTAAGGGATGGTATGCTAAATGCTAATTGCAGGAAATTCGTGTAGCAGGCGCTGAAACTGTGAATTAGCTGAAGGAAACTGGATAGAGAGAAGAGAACTTTGCGACGGGAAAAATGAACCCGAAACTGCGAGCATTGTAGTGCGATCGATAAGCTTGCGGTTACGAGAGTCGACCAAAAGGTCGTAGGCAGAGAGAAAATCGAGGCCCAGAATAGGAACGTCGGCCTCGGCCACAATAAAGGTCCATTGAAAAACTCTACGGAGGCGAGAGCCAACTAAAGGATGTGCTTTCCATAAGTCCTTATATCAGAGGAATTAGCGGCTTTAAGGACAAGATAAGAGGAGGAACAAACTTTATCGTCCAGAAACGCTGGAATAACAGTATATTGAGCACTAGTTTCAACTAAATATGAGAAACCAGAGAATGGGTAATAAATGCAAAATGGTGGATCCACCTGAGATGAAGGAACGGCAGAGGTGATAGACCCATTGATTACTTGCGTTCTCAGTTTAAATTAGTCGAAAATTTTGAATTAGCATGAGAAGAATGAGTTGGAGCATTAGTTTGAGGAGAGTGAATAGATTGCTGAGGTGAAATTGGTGGAATAGCGTTAAATTGAGGAGGTACTGGTTGTAAATGTGTGCAGGGCTGTATACATTTTACGGCTTATGCACCATGTTTGTTTTGGTACCAGCAAAAATTAGTTGGTTGGATAAAGTAATATGATAAGAAGGACGAATTTGTGAAAAGCGAGCATTTGATTGAGAATGATAGGTAGTACAGCTTCGCTACCATATTTCTCACTGTACCAGCATAGCCTCCTAGTATCAGAGTGAGATAATTTAGGAGTAGATGGATGGGCGGAAGAATAAGCAGGGAAATGATGTGCCTCACCTCTTGTGCTGTAATCCCCTCGTTGGTTTCCTCATCGTTTGACGAACGGCGCCTGTCGCTCCTTCCACCCCTGTGACCGTGCAGTCGCTCGGTCCCACATTAGAATTTTAGTTTTTGCAGCTCTTCTTCTGTCCTTTCCAAAGCGGCAGCCAAGTCCGGTGATGAATTTGAAAAGGGGGCGTTACACGGGTCCGAACTATTGCCAGAAGGCGTCGTTGGTAACCGAACCTGTGGAATTGACGGATTAGAGGGAGGCATGGTACATTGTGGGACAGTTTCCCAGTTTACGTAAGGATTGAGATATATTATGTCTGCTGCTTTGGCGATTTCATCCACGCTCTTGTGCTCACCAATCATGATGATGGGGCCTAATGTGGCCAGGGATCCCACGCATGAAAATCTCCGTTAGGAGCGAGTCGAAAAGCTCTGACTGCGTGCCCTTGGCCCTGATCCATTATTTGATATGCTCAAGGAACTGCGTGGGACGCCTATCACCCATTTTCTGAGTATTTAGTAGTTCACTTAAGTCTTCAACCTGGGATCTACCAAATTCAAGTTTGAAAGCTTGCCTCAACTCCCCCCCCTCCCCCATGCACCATTTCTCCACTTTCTAACCGAATTCCCTGAAACAAAGTAAAGATACTTATTGGGACTTTTTTCGTGATGATTATTATGCGTTCTTGATCGGTTAGGGCTTGATGTGCCATTAAAACCTCGCATAATTCAAACCACGTGATCGGATGGGTCGCATCGAAAGCGAGAAGATTGATTCAAGTGTGGTTGGTCCCTCGAGCGCTGACATCCTGGTTTATAGCTGCAGGATGACTAATTGCTACGGGTGACGCATAAGTGGTCGTGAAAGTTGAGGAGGCCTGGCTCGCTAGTGTGGTCGAGGCAGTTGAGGTAAACATCGTGGTTTGATTACTCATGGATAAGGGATGTGTGCTTTTGAAACTTCCGTTTAGGTAAAAAAAATGAAGAGGTTGAAGGAAGATGAAAACAAATTTACGATGAAAACAAAAGAAGGGCGGGGCGTAAGCCGCGCTGGAGTCAGTGAGAGAGAAGCGGCTGAGTTCGTGGTTGCCGGGGTTAATCTCGCGTGGAAAGAATAATCTAATTTTTACGTAACTAGACGTTAAACTATATTATACTTAATTTTAAAAAAGGGTCTATGGCACCAATTATAGCGTATGGGATGATTGGTTAATTTCGAATTGGGTTGTACAAACGTTTTGATTGCTTGGTGGTTGGGAGGAGTCGTACTTTGGTTTTGAGGTAACCGTATTGGTATCAAAGTTCGTACAAAAATGGATTTTAGGGGCGAGATGCATAATTTTATCAGGCAGGAAATTGCCAACTACCTCTTTACGAAATTTGTAGGAGCTTGCAAAGATGTCAGCTGCTACATCTGCTTCCGGAGAATTATGGACGATTTTATTCGTAAAAATAATTTTGAGGACACGTGTGCTTACCTAGGCGATGTTACTATTTGCGGCCGCGCGCAAATGGAACATGATTAAAACCTAACTAAGTTTCTCGAAGTTGCTGAGAAACATAAAATGACCTCAAATAAAAACAAATGCACCTTTTCAACTAATACTATATGTATTCTAGCTTATCAGGTTCGCTAGAATGAACTTCGCCCAGATCCTTTGCGCCTTGATGCTCTCAAGGATATGCTCGTACCACCAGCCAAGGATCATTATCTCGATTAGTCGGAGTGCTTGCATACTATTAGAGGTGGGTTCCAAGATTTTTTCAAAGAATTCGTCCTCTAATTAATCTTCAGTTTCCACTTTCTGAAGAAGCTACAATGTGATCAAGGAATTAAAATCAGCTATTATTAACGCTGTTAGGGCAAAAATAAATTAAAATTTATCGTTTACACTGGAAACTGATGCTTCAAATAGCGCCATGGGGACAACTTTGAGCCAGAATGGACTACCCGTTGCCTTTTTTTCGAGATCCTTAAATTCCTCCGAGAGAAATCACTGCTTTGTCGAAAAGAAAGCCTATGCTACTGTTGAGGCGATCAAAAGGTAGCGTCCTTTTCTACTCGGTCGTAAGTTTACCTTAATTACAGATAAAAAAAATCTGTATATTACATGTTTGATTCACGCCATAGGAGTAAATTAAAGAATTAAAAGATTGCTAGATGGCGTTTAAAATTGATATCCTTTTGCTACGAAGTTACCCATCGTCCTGGTTCGCTCAATAGAGCTGTTGATGCCCTATCACGCACTTTCTGCTCAAGCGTAACCCACAATAATCTTGGCGAGCTTCGTAAAGCTCTATGTCATCCAGAGATTACACGATTTCACCATTTTGTTCGAGTACGAAACTTGCCTTATTCTGTAGATGACGTTAAGCGAGTGGTGTCAGGATGCAAAACGTGTCAGAAGTTAAAACCTCGATATTATCGCCCAGAGAGGCAAGAACTTATCCGTGCAATGAGACCTTTTGATCGAATCAGGCTGGACTTTAAAGGGCCACTACCCTCTTCTTCTCCCAATACGTATTTATTAATTCTGGTAGACGAATACTGGCGTTTTCCTTTTGCTTTTTCTTGTAATCAAGTGTTATACAGTGTCTTAGTACGTTGTTTTCTCTTTTCGGGTTAACAGGGTACGTGCATTCAGATCGAGGTACTTCTTTCATGTCTGCTGAAATAAAATCATTTTTACACAAAAAAGGGGTTCCAACGAGTCGGGAATGGACAATGCGAGCGCTATGTAGGAATTGTAGGGAAAACTGTTACCTTGGCGTTGGAGTCTAGAAACCTGAGCATTAGCCATTAGGAACATGTCTTCCCGGGTGCTCTTCATTCCTTGCGTTCATAGTTACGAGTATGTACTTCAACGAGTGCAACTCCTCATCAACGTTTTTTTTTTATTCTCTCGAAAGACCACGACGGGGATGAATATAACTAGTTGGCTTGCTTCACCTGGTAAAGTACTGTTAAAACGACATGTACGGAATAAGGATGATCCCTTAGTACGCAAATTGGAACTAATCGAAGCAAATCCTAGATATGCACACATCAGATTTCCAGACGGCCGAGAAGATACGGAAGCTATCCACGATTTGGACCCAGGTAGAGAGAGCCAATTAAACGAGAGCGAAGATATTCCTAATCTTAATTCGGATACAAAATCCCCCATTCCGTTTTTTGATGCTCCTATAAATGTTTAAATTAAAAGAAATCCTAATTCATCATGTTATGATGTTCCTCCTCCAGTTTATCTCCCTGAATCCTTCCTTGAAAATATCCCTCGTCGATCTACCCAATATAGAAAACTTGACCTTTCTATCGAAAACGATGCATCTCATGATGTTCGTCCTCCAGTTGCTTCCCCTGACGCCTCCCCGGAATCTATTCTTAGTCGCTCTACTTGACATAGAAAGCCAGTTGACTGTTCCATTGAAAACTGCTAGATCTTTTAAATACTTGCATTAGACGCATGATCTAGTATTTCATTGTATTTTAACCTTTTTCTTTTTGTAGAGAGGAAAATTGTTATAATTTATTAAGTTGGTGTGCATAATGTATGAAAATGAAGATCTTGCAGTTACTGTACAAACTGGATTCCTAGGTTTGTGAAAACAACATTATGTCACATATATTAATTCTTTGCTTGTGAAATTTACATGTGCCTATATTTGTGTGTGCTTATGTGAGAGTGTGTTCATTACATGTATTATTTTCTTTGTATACTTATGTTCTGTAATTGTTTATTTCAGTGAAATAAAGACAAGCTTTGAACCTTCCTTCCATTGAAGGATATTAAGAAGAAATGTAGGACGCCATTGGGTGGAACAAAGAGATAGCTAGGAAAATTTCTGAGAAGGAAAAGTAATTTTGACAATATAAATCCTATAGGCCGACTAGAAATGAGCTAAATAAGATTATTAAAAAGAGCAAAAGAGCGACAGAAATTAATTTAGCTCAAAATAATAATAAAGATTCAAGAAAATTCTTTAGCTACGAGGGGCAATCAATAAGTTTTGCAATTCGGATATAAGGAAACGAGATATGAGGAAAAGTGTTTTATTATTTTTAAAGATAACTACTCTTGACTTCAATGCACTTGCGCCACTTGTCCCTGAGGCTTCGAATCCCCGACAACCAGAAATCTCCCGACTGTTGTTCAATCCACTCCTGGACGGCGAGCTGGACATCTTCATCGTCCCCAAACCGGTGTCCACGCAGAGCAGTCTTGAGCTGGCGGAATAAAAAGTAGTCGCTAGGGGCCAGATCTGGAATGTAGGGGGGGGGGTAGCTGAGCTCCTCGAATCCGCACTCGTGCAATGCAGCTTGTGCAACTCTGGCGTTGTGGACAGGGGCATTGTCGTGGAGGAGCAGGACACCGCGTGTCAACTTGCTGCGCCGCTTCTGACGGATGCACTTCTTCAACCCAGCCAGTTCCTCGGCGTAATATTGACCTGTGATGGTCCTTCTACAAGGCGCATAGTTTACCATCAGCACTCCCTCAGAATCCCAGAAGATGGTGGCCATGATCTTTCCGGCTGAGGATTGGGTCCGGAACTTGATGGGGGTCGGAGAGCCACTGTGCTTCCAGGCCATGCTTTCGAGCTCAGTCTCGATATCCCAGTGATGGACCCACGTTTCATCACCTGTCATTATACATGACTCGAATCCCGCCGGATTTTGGTTGTTCATAAGCAGCCGCTCCTCCGAACTTTGACGACGTTGAAGTCGATCACGGGGCGTGAGGTTTAGTAAGGTTTCTAGGGACCCAATGGGCAGAGACCTTGGTCATGGCCAAATTGTCGTGGATGCTGTTGATAACACTTCCATGAGATATTCCAAGTTCTCGCTCGATTTCTTCGACCTTCATCCGTCGATTTCCGAGGATCCTCCTCTCTACACGGGCCACATTGTCCTCGCTGGTCACGTCTAACGGGCGTCCTGGACGGGGGTCATCTTCAAGGGACTCACGACCATGGCGGAACTCCCTATTCCAGCGAGCAATGGTTGCATAGGAAGGGGCGGTGTCGGTGTACACTGCAACCTTCGTTCATGGATCTCTTTTGCATTCTTGCCTTCCTTGGTAAAAAAATTGATCACTGCGCAGTGCTCAACCTTCTCCATTGTTGAAAAATTTGTGACTTACGATCTGCGATCAGCTACTGCTTCTTAAATAGACGAGGCACGAGTGTGGGGCGGCAGTTCCTGACTTGTCATAACTTGTCCTCTTTTTTGCCCTACCGATTCGCAAAAATCATTGACCGCCCCTCGTATTATAGAATCAATAACAAATCTAACAGTGAAAAAATAGTGTCTATTAGATATGAAGTGGGTTTGAAAGAATCTGATGAGGAAATAGTAGAGGTTCTTAATGATCATTTTTCTTCAGTATTTACACAAAAAAAATCATATAGATTAATTGATGATAATTCTAGGTGAAGATAAGTAGTGTTTAATACCATTAATGTGAACAGGGAAATAATTAAAAGGGCTTATATTGGAGTGAAATACTAGTAAGGCATCTGGCCTAAATAACATTCATTCTAGTTTACTCAAAGGAGGTGTAGATAGTATTGCAGTAGCTCTTGAGAAAATATATAATAGATCACTAGAGTTTGGAGGAATACCTAATGATTGGAAATTAGTGAACGTAGTGTCCATTTTTTAAAAGGGAAGTAAAAAGAACCGGAATAACTGTAGATCAGTAAGCTTAACTTGTATAGTTTGTAAAATTCTTGAGAAAATAATTAAGTAGGGAATTTCTGACCATCTAGAGAGTGGTACATAGGTTAATAAATGATGCTCAGCATTGGTTTAGAAGAGGTAGATCATGTTTAACAAATTTACTGGATTTTATGGATTATGTTACTAAACAATTAGATAAAAGTGAGAATGTTGACGTAATTTGCTTAGATTTTTACAAAGCATTTGATAAGGTTCCACATAGGAGACTAGTTCACAAATCAAAATGCATTGGATATTTGGGAAAGTTTGAATTGGATAACTGAATGGCTGAAAAATAGGAAACATAGAGTTGTACTGAATGGGGTTAGGACACAGTGTGGGGTGTTATCAGTGACGTACTTCAGGGATCACTTCTAGGCCCTTTATTATTCATAGTTTATATAAATGATCTTGGGGAGGCTGTAAATAGCAAAGTGTCAATTTTTGTTGATGACACTAAATTAGCAATTGTAGTCAAAAGAACTTGAGAGTACCTTTAAAGTAAAGGGTGACTTAAATTAGTTATTAGCTTCGCATCAGAAGTGGCAGATGACTTTTAACCTTTAAAAATGCAAAGTTATTAACAGGTGAAGGGATACTAGGGAATTAGGCTATGAAATGGATAGGCATTGGCTGAATTCAGTTGAGGATGAGGTGGACTTAGGCGTAGTAATAGATAGGTCACTGAGGTTTTCGAACAGTGTATTGAGGCAAAAAATAGAACAAATAGGGGATGGGTACATTAAGAGGAATGTTAGCTACAAGAGTAAGGAGGTTATCCTTAAACTCTACAACTTGTATGGAACGCCACACTTAGAGTACTGTAGACAAGTATGGTCACCACATTTTAGATATGATATCAACCCACTAGAGTCAGTACAAGGAGGGCAACAAAAATAATACCTTCCCTGAAGCACCTTGAATATGAAGATAGACTGAGGGTATTAAATATGTTGTCATTTGAAAGAAGATGTCTGGGGAGATATGAATGAGCTTTTTTAAAATCTGCTCTGGGATGGATATGTTGGATTTTAGCAAGTTATTTGAGTTGGAAGGTAGTGATAGGACTATGAAGCACCACTTAAAAATTATAAAACACAGGTTCAGGTTGGATGTTTGAAAATATTTTTTCACCAACAGAGTGGTAGATTACTGCAATACTTTGCCAACTGAGAGAGTAGACAGTCCAAACTTGAATGTTTTTAAACTCAGATTAGATGATTATATGGAGAGGGAGAGTTACCTTTGGGTAGGTGGGTATTCTGGACTCATTTCTTTACATGCATTTTTTTTATCATTGTATATTATGGGTGATATGGATTTTAACGAGCCTTGGTGTTGATGTTTTTTTATGAATTCCCGCAGATGGTTCAAATTGTATATTATAGAGGCATGATGACACAAACCCATAGATTGCTTAAATTGTATATTATAGATGCATTTTGTGGTTGCGTTTTGATATATGAGGATGACCTTTGATAGGCCCTTGTAGTTTTTGTCATCCGTGAAATTATGTTATGTTCTGTTCTTGTTTTTTGGAGATCGAAAGAAAAAATATGGCACGATTGAAGTTGAATCCGATTTCGATAGAATTGGTCGGTTTGAATAACATAACATATTTCAAAAAATAACAAAGGTCATCCGAGTCAATCAAACAACATCTGCAAGAGGTACCCGCCATCCCCATAAACTGCACCTAGAATAATGCTTATAAAGCATCACCAATCTATCCTGAGTATCAAAAAGACTCATTCAAACAAAGATTTTAAACCGAGCGCTTGCACTTCTCGGTACGCTACACAGCCCCCTCATAGAAGCGGGGCATATTTTGAAGAAATGAAGACGATGAATGCAGCTCTGAGTTATGCTGGGCCTAACGCTTCATTCCAGGGCATGGGCACCATTGTATGTGAGGGTGTAAAAAATAAAGAACAAGAGTAGCGAGTTGCGAACGGCGTCATGCGTCACCGAATCACCGTATAACCAGTGGCGTATCAACCGCACATCTGGGCACGCTACATTGAGGTGTTATGTTATGTTAAAATAATTTGGCTAGAGTAAATGATATGAATGAGATTATGGAAAGTTTTAAAAGACCATTGGCAATATTTGATGTTAATTGGAAGCTGACCGTAATCTTGTACTATTTGATATTAATACAGTATGTACAAACAGCTAAAGTGGACTGGAAAAGAATTCAGAAATTAAATAAGGTAGTTGCATTTATATATTATATTTGACCATTTTTACACTATGGAAAAAAGATCTATTGTTAATGATGTAGGCTACCACAAACGAGCAATGCGCTTTTCAAAATAACGCTAGCGAGGAAGAATGATGCCAGCTTAAAAGTGAGGAAAAATATTCTACACAACTTTAATATGAATTTTAATCACCAAGATGTGATTCTTTTGTAGGGATTGTAATCCACAACAAATACACCCCGCTGAGATGAGTTATGCGTCATAAAAAATATTTACATACATGAAAAGATACTATTTGGGAAAAATTTATACAGGAAAAGGTTCAGTCGAGATAGCGAATAGACATTGGAATATGCAGGTCGGAACGAGTTATAATACCTTGTAGCTGACCAGCAGGTTAAAAACGCAAATTATTAGTTTTGCTATTTAAAAGAAACGAAGCACTAGCAAGCGCAATGCTGGTACAACCGAAGGTGATTCGCTAGGCTTGTGCCTCAGCCCTGACGTTTGACGAGGTAGTAGCCCCTTGAAGTTGATCGTTCTCTTTACTGAGTACTGCCAATGGAGTTTCCTGCAAAAGAAAAGGCAGGAGCAGCATTTGGAAAGAAGTTTGGACGATAGAAGTGACAGTAGGGGAAATGAAAAAAAAACAATATTATCGGCTCATCTTGATCATTTGCATTTATAGTGGAAGGAGAAGGCAAGGACTGTTGAGGGTGAACAGCGTCGATAAATGCATATTTCATGCAGCCCAGATAGACTGTGGTCCACGCTGAATCATAATATATTTTGGCCTTTTAGAAATGACGAGGAAAGGATAGTCATATAACGGCTGTAACATGCGAAGAAGAAATTTCCTTCGACACAAAAGCAGCACGATTGGCAACCACTCTAGGGTGGTTGAATGGACTACAGCCATCGTTTGATCTAAATTGAGGATATAGGAAGCAGAATCTAGAGGAGAAGGTGGTGGTCATTTAGAAGAAGAAATTAATTGAGCGGGAATACAAAGTATGTTCCATAAACTAATTGTGTAACAGAGCAAGACAAGTCTTTCTTTAGGGATGAAAGGATCGAGGACCGGCAGCTTGTCAACCCACTTAATACTAAGATCAGTGGAGCGTAGGTTGGCCTTGATCTGCCGGTGCATACGTTCAATAAAGCCATTACTTTGTGCGTGGTAGTTTGGGTAAGCAACTGACCTAAGTGATTGCCACTGATGCGTTTCAAATTGGCTTCCGCGTTCGGTCTTGATCCTTGAAAGAACACCCAAACGCGAATTCCAACCTGGAATAGGTACAGCTTATGGTCATCTAGTAAGACGATCTATTATGATCAGAAGATAATTGCATCCTTCACCTTGAGAATAGGGTATATGACGGACCAAATTGAGATTAATGGCATCAACACACAACGAGGGAAGAAAATTCTGTGTGCGTCGTTGGACATTGACACTCTGACAAGGCAAGCACGAGCGAGTCCATTTGCCACGTCGGCGTTCATTCCTGTCCACGCGAAGTGATGTACATTGAGTTTTCGAGTAGCTGGAATACCAAGATGAGAAAGACCGTGAATTTGGTTGAAAACATCCGACGAATGGATAAAAACATCAAGTCAAGAATTATCGACGAGGATGCACCTGGACATACTATTTGCAATTTCGATTTTTCGAACGGCAAGATGAGGAGAGTCACGTTAGGATTGAGTCTGTATCTTGTGGGCTTGAGCGTGCGCTAATGCTTCAAAATTAATGCGTGAGGGACGAAAGAGTTGCGTACCCAAAATCTTAGAAAGGCGAGATAGCGTATACGGTAAGACGTTGGAATAACAAGGAACATAGCGGATTTCCCTCGTAAATTGAGGCATTAAATTTAAGTGATGATAATCAACTGCAGAATGCACTGAAGAATTTCAACGTGCCATCTTGAGTCTCAAAAAAAATAATTTAAGCGGAGCTTTTACATCGCTTGCTTGCACTTAACATGCTGAACAACCAGCTCCTAGAAGCAGAGGGGGTTTTCGAAGACGACGAATGCCCCTTGGAAATATTATTCAAGGGGTAATGCCCCTCCCTGTTGTGGACACCATTATCGATGTAGGGATGCTGCTGATGAAAAATAATAAAGAAAGAAAATAGTGTGATTAAGTCGCGAATAGCTTCCTGCTTCGCCGGATCACTGTCGGCGAGCAGCGTATTGACTGCGCTATCCTGAGTCTCAAAAACAAAGACTCATTCAAGCGACGCTTTTAAATCGCCCGCTTGCATTCCTCCATACTCTACATATCATAGAATATTTGGCCAAAAGTCTGATTATTCTATAAGTTTCATGTAGTTTCACTTTGTCTCATCTACCATCGATAAACTAAATATTCCTTCTCACTGATGCCCGCAAAAGGCTAGATTATGTGTTGCCAGAAATTATATAACTTCGACAATTCGTTCAGTCATAGCATTCCATTTTTCTCATCAGCAGACATTTATGTTGAAGTTCAACATCGATCGTAGATGAACGCTAGAGTGGAACTACGAGATTCAAATATTCCTTCATTTAAGCTCTATGAGAAGAGTTTTTTTCATGATCAGGTAGTCGTGGATTTAACTTTTCTCCAAGTGGAAAAACTTTCTTCCTCACTAAAGTTTAACACTGACAACTGCTAGTTTGAAAAAATAAATCCCCAAACATCAGTAGCATCCTTCACGATATCCAGATTATAATAACCATTTTCTCTCCCCATTTATTTCCATTTGTTGAAACTTGCTAAAACCATTGTTCTGAAAAAATACCCAAAGTTTCTCGGCAAATAGACCGCATTTATTTTGATTTTTTTTCAGCCATGTTGTACTATTTTCATCTTCAACATATTAGAACCAGATTTTGCCAAATAGCCCAAATCATTTCTTTCCAAAAAAATATGCTAAAATCAACTTTATCTTCTTCACACGAGCCATTGTCCTGACAACGAGAATGATGAGATATAGTATAATGCTCCGATTGAGCTTATTCCATATGAGAAGAATCCTCCGCTGCACTTCATTATATTTTCCTTTTCCTGCTTATTCTTTACTTCTTTTAATCCAAGCATCTTGTGTCCCTCTTTGATGGGATTCTTCTTCGTCTCGGCCTCTTTTTTTCCTGTTTTATGCTCTACTTGGTTATATTTTCTTGACCTGACATGTGAAAATAAATCAGCAAATAATATTCCTAAAATGATTATAAACTTCAAATCAAAAATATATTTATGAACAAAATAAAAGAACTTAAATTTAGAAATTTAAAATAATTTATTTCGAGTATATTTATTATTTAAATAATTCAAAATTAGTATTTACAGTGATTTAAGTTAAATTTAAAGTAACTTAATTTTATTAGTTAAATTTAAGTGCATGTAATTTAAATTCTTAAGTTTTGTTGAGACCAGTTAGCCTTAAAGAGAATAACCGATTCAGTACGAGGCACAACATACGGTCCACCACATAACCTACTAAAACGTAGTTGCATACGTTCTAGAGCTATACACTGACAGGAATAGTTAAATGAACTAACCTGAATGCACCGAAAAGGGCAGAAAATCTAGTTAGGGCTCGAGGAAAAGCAGAAACGAGTGGCCATTAACTCAGCTTGTTGTTTGATTGATATCCAACATGCACATGCGTGGTGTGGGCCCATTTGCGTTGGACAGAAAGGATAAACTACGTTAAAGTACTAACAATCGACTCTGCCGTCTCCCCCCAAATGATTTTTTTTTTTTTTTTTTTACCTCCGCGCAGTCTCTAGCTTATTTCACTCTTTGATTGGATACTTCATCCCCAATACGGATGACCGGGGGGCAACCACACCATATGCCCGCTACTAAGTGATCAAAACAAGTAATTGAGAAATAATCTAAAGTGCGAAAAGGGAATAGTAATAACGAAAAGCGAATAAATAATATAGAAGATAATAACGAAAAGTGAATGAATAATGATAAACAAGTACTAAATAAGTGACTAAATTAAAAAAAAATACTAAAACTAGTTATTGAAAAATAATAAAGTGCGTAAAATGAATAATAATAAGGAAAGTTCAATAAATAACGATACTAAAGTGATTAAAATAAGTGTCTAAAATAAATAACCAGATATGATTAAAATAAACAACAACAAATAAAGGACCAACTTAAGTTCGAAATAAGTAAACACTATAATAAATAAAGTCGACCAACGAATGTTATATGATTATACTAAAACTGAATAATGTGAATAACTAATGCTAAAAAATTAAATAAGTTTATATTACTAAAACTAAATAAAAAATAATAATAATAATCATCATCATCATCAATAACTATAATTTAAGAAGGGGATTTTTTTGAGTATTTGAATAATAATTTCATCTTAGTTTGGTTATGACTTATGTTTTTTTAACAAAGTTATTTCTAATAATTCTTTTATAATATCAAAAAACAAAATGGTGAAGTTCAGAAATAAAAATTACGGCCGTATGCTTAGAAAAATGTGAAAGGCACTTCTATCAGATTTAGTGTAACTTTACAATTATTTACAAATTTATGATATGCAAATGGCTAAAATGTAAAATACTTAGAAAAGAAGTTTTTTTGCTCAAATGTACATTTCACATTTGTATTAGCATACTAAGTATCGACATTTTGTGATTTTTTTAAAACGAAAGAATTACAAATGGTGAAGTTCAGAAAATTTATTTTTATATATCTTCTTCTATAACTATATTTTAGCTACGTGATATTTTGAAAGGGGGGAAATTGAGTTTAGAGTTCCTTTTTAAAATTATTATAATTGGCGAATTTCAGAAAATGTATAAAAATGTAACCATGGCTGCTTTTTTAGATTTTAAATTTTAATTTTAGTAGCGAAGCGCAAGCTGGGGGAAGTGGCGAAGCCATTACCTGGCATATAGATTAAACAATCTGATCTCCTAACAATTCCGGGAGAATCTGTTGATTTCTTACTCATACTTATAACTTACTCTTCTCCGCTGACCCCGTAAGGAGGGCGGCGATTTGCCTTACTGGCCGCCGTGCTGACGGGACCAGCGCCCCGTGCAGCCCCAACTTAACCTCTTCTCTTTCTTTTTTACCCAACTTTCTTACTTTCCCTACAACCTCTCCAAAAACTTTCTCTGGTCGGCCTCTAATCTCACAAGGTAGATGCCGATCAGCTTCCTTTCACCAAACTATCCCTGATCGGGACTGAGGGGGAGGGGACAACGTTCCCTCACCCGTGAGTTCCGGCCTGGGATAGTGGGTTTTAAACAACCAGCTTCATCCCAACTTACACCTTCCTCACATACCCTTTCTTCCTCCTTTCCCTGTCTATCAATTTTACGCCGTGCCCAATGTGGAGCCAGGTTACTAGGCGGGAGGAGTTTCCTCAAAGGGCGGCAGCTGGTTTTACAGGCCCCGTGCTCGCCCCTTGCAGAGCGGGCTACTGCGTGGGGTGATGAGCGTTTGCGTCCAGTGATTATTAGAGGGTCATCATGCCCAATGATGAATTTATTAAAAAAAAAATACCTTCCCACTACCTTACCCTCGACCATCGACAGAGCCGCGTTCGGGCAGCTCCACCGAAAAAATGGAGGTTCTCCCCCTGTGCTTTGACAGGGGACCCTCCAAACCTCTTTCACCGGAGAGGAGATTTACTCCTCTCCTTTGCATACAGGTGCACGTGAGTCACCCTCACCACCTTTGCTTTCCAAGGGAACTGACAAGAAAGCAGGCAGGTGGCCCATAATTGACCGCATAGGGCCAACCCCATTAGGGGGGCAACGGATGACCTGGCCAACATGGTCCCTTAGATGACCCCGCTCCAGACGGTAGGATCTTCCATATGATCAAACTCGGGTTCGGTGCCAAGCGCAGAACACGTGTCTGCCCCTATGCAAGCTCCTCAAACTGCTCGGGTCCCCGAGGACTCACAAGGAGGGAAGGCATCTTCCCCCTATACTGATGCCCTTGTGACATCCAAGACCTTCTATATTTCAGAGAAAGATCTTGCTGAGACTCAAGGCGCCTCTCCCTCCGCGGGAGCCACGGAGACAGACGGGGACGCTGCTGTTTTGATATGCGACTAAGCCAAATTCCTCCAAGGCGGGTATGATTAGTGCCCTTCGGACACTTGATAGGAAGCCTGTGAGTGTGACGCCGAACTCTACCATGGAGTGGTCAAGGTCGAGCGTGTGATGATAAAACAGGGAGGAGCGTCGAGACCCACCCCTATACTCTTAGTCACATTCGACTGTGAGAAGCTCCCTGAGTCGATAACACTACCGCGTGAAAGGCATTATTGCGACTTCCGCGGAGGTGCTACAACTGTCACCATTTCGGCCATAATAATCACTCTTGTAGAACGCGAAAAGTCGGAGTTACCCGAAGTCTGTGTAAGTTGCTCCAAGGCCGCACACGATAAGTCCATCAGAGGAGAGCTAGCGCTAGCCTGATTGGTAGAGAACCGAAGGTGACCTGTTTCTCGGAAGGAAGCCTTCTGGCAAATACGTCGAATATTCCCGAGATGGTTATGATTAGTGCCCTTCGGGCACTTGATGGCACGTCTGTGAGTGTGACTTTGCATCTACCATGAACTTTGTGAAAGGAGTAGTTTATGCGAGGGAACTCGTGAACTACTCCATAGATGACATCACCTTAGAGCTTGCCGACCATGGAGCGGTCAAGGTCGGGTATGCGATGAGAAATTAGGGAGGGGCGTCGAGACCCACCCCTACACCCTTCGTCACGTTCGACTGTGACAAGATCCCTAAGTCGATGCTAGCCGGTTTGTATCTACCGCGTGAAGGTATTAGTGCCACTTCCTCGGAGGTGCTACTAATGTGACCGCTTCGGCCATCAAAAATCACTCTTGTAGACGCGAAAAGTCGAGGTTACCGGAAATATGTGTAAATTGCTCAAAGGCCGCACACGATAAGTCCAAGTTTGTCAAATGAGGAGAGCTGCATTCCGCTTCTTCGATGCAATGTGGTGCGTATCTCCTTGAGAAGGAAATCCTGGCCGTTCAAACCCAGGATCGTCTCTCTCATTTGGCGAGGCTAAGGACTTGGTCCTGACGCGCCCGTCTCTGTTTGGGACGTCTTATGCCCCAGGACTACGAACCCGGTAGTTCTACCTCGATTCGGAACTTTTCTGCGGGTTCTACCCACACAGGGCGCTCCCCTGGTAGAGCTGGCTGCATGACGGGCTAAAACCATGGTTCCCCCTCCTTTCCACAGTGGACCGTTTCCTGTAAGGTGAAACGGCCTCACGCCTCCATCGAGTCGTTAGACTCACATGAGGCAACACTCCTGAAGTTAGTCGTGATGCCATCTTCTAGGGTTCCTAAAACTGCACCCCGAAAGGAGGACAACACTATAGGAGCTTTAGTTCTTTCGCCCACACCCAGTGGTAGGGTGGGTGGCTCAGAGAGGGTAGATACTCCAAAAGAGGGACCCCCGCCTCCGAAGCCGCCCCGCCTGCCTAAGGTTTCAAGGCGAAGAGCGGAAAAGACTCGCATGGTGAGCCCAACTTCCCCCGGTAAGTCTTCAAAGGCAACAGCACCCGGAGTTCTGCCTCCGGTAAGCGTAGGGTCATTCCTGTGAGGGTCTTCTCTTCGAAGAGGGCCCCCGCATATCTCCTGAGATAGGCCTTGATGGCATATTCCTTCAATGAAATTGCCGCGGACTGCGCCCAACTGGGAGGAGCTGCAGAGGCTCGTCTTCTTCCGTTCCCCGTTAGCTATCCTTTTGCAGGAGACCATGCTGGGTGCGTGTCCCCTGCCCACCCGCCCGGAGTCTAAGAGTTTTGCTACCCCACCACGACAGGATGGGGAAAGGACAGGAGGATGCGTGATTTACACCCAGTATGATATCTCCGTTCTTCTCTTTGCTTTAGATACCTCATTTCAGGCAGTAGCTGTGCAGCTGCAACAGGGTAGGAGTATACTATTATTTCCGCGTACATTCCACCGCCAGCCGAATTCGACACGGGGGACTTCCGTTGCGTCGTGAAACTGTTGCCGATGCCCTTTCTCTGGCTCGGAAATCTGAACGGTAGACACCCCCTCTAGGAAAACTCCTCGATTAAAACCCAGAGTTAAGTCCTTGTCGACTTCATCGACGAGCTGGAGATAGGTGTCTTAAATATGGATGAGTTTACGCATTACTGCCCGAGAAGAGTTTCATTTTCCTGCCTCGATCTATCTTTGTACTCTCTGGTTGCACAGACTGATTTGGAGTGGAGGGGGGTCGATGGCCGCCATGGTAGTGCTTAGCACTGGTGCTGTGGTCCACATTTCAGGAAATGACTGATTTCTCTGTCTCAGTCGAGAAGTTTAGTTCGGTAGATGAGTCCGTTGAGTTCTTCTCCGGCAACCTCATCTCCGTGGACTTAACTACTATTCCTAGAACGTCTGGCCGTTTTGCACGCCGATCGCTCCCGGTGTGGTAAGACGAGTGAGACACGCCCTCAAAGAAAAGAGAAGCGTTATGCATACATGCGCTATAAGCGCCACCCAAACGACCTCACTGTTGGTAAATTTTGTCGTGATGTCATGGAAGGCTGCTGAGTGGACTTTACCTCCAGAGGTGGAGAACCCTTCAACTACAACAATCCGCTGAAGGAGTTGCGTTCCACTCTCTCTTTGTGAGTGGATATCACCCATGGTCCAGATTATTAGTTGGGACCCGTTCCCGTATGCCATGCTTCAACACCTGAGTGAGCGAGGCATGTCTTTTATGTTAGATTTCTTCAAAAGGATCTGGGTAGAGGGTATCCTCCCAGATTCCTGGCGAATCCTTACTGTGCTCGCTTTTCGCAAACCGGTGCGAGATCACTCTACCCTGGCCGGTTTCCGCCCAATCTCTCTAACTTCTTGCGTATGCAAGTTAATAGCGAAATTACTAAATGTTAGAATTAGCTTTTTTTATGGACAGCAGAGGCCATTATTCTTCTGCACAGTGTGGCTTCTGCAAGATCCAGTCCACGACGGATGCTCTGCTCCAAGTGGAAAATGCCTTCTGCACTGATCCGAGTCGAAAATGGCGTGTGCGAGGCCTTCCTTCGTAACAGCACTACGTCACGGTGATTTTCAATCTGGAGAAGGCCTATGATACCACATGGCGATACGTTATCATGGAGACTCTCCACACGATTGGGGCGAGGAGATGCCTCCCAAAATTTATATATGAATTTTTCGAGATCGTCGATTCCCGCGTACGGGTGGAGGATCCCTCTACAGCCCAATTGTGCAGGAAGACTAGTGTCACGCACGGAAGTGTCCTCAGTGTTATACCTTTTGCCCTGAACATCAACGGCATAACCTCGGTGCTGCCGGAAGATGTTCTCGCTACGCTCTACGTGGACGACCTTTCGATCTCTTTTGGCGCAGCTCAGATGCCAACTCAGGATCGTCGATTCCAACAGACATTGAACTGCGTCTCTCTCTATGCCGAAGTGGACAGGTTTCGGTTTTCCCTTGTCAAGACTTAGGTGGTGCACTTCTGCCGCCATCCACGGCTCCATCCTGATCTACTTTTTTCTCAATGGTGTGTGTCTGGAAATGATGTACTCGCACCGTTTCCTTGGTCTTTTATTTGAATGACGCATCACCTGGGAGGCTCATATTCGCAGCCTTAGGGTCTCTTGTACCCGCGCCATCGATATTCTTCGTTCCGAGACGTTTACGGCCTGGGGTGGTGATAGAGCTACTGCCGTACATTTTAATCGATCATTTGTTCGAAGCTCGACTACTGATGCAACTTTTATGCATCGGCAGCCGAGCATGTATTGCAAAGGTATACTAGATCCAACGCCTCTCGGTCTGCGCCGTGCACAGTGCATTATTTTCCCGTCAGCGTGACCCCAGCGCCTCCCTGAGTCGTAAACAGCTTTCACTGTATCTAAACCTAATCTCAACGGTGCCTATGTCCCCGAGTTACCCTAAGCTATTTGGGTCTAGGGCTAGAAAACTCCTTTAAGAGCTAGGTATAACTTTTGGGCCGGGGGCACCCCTGGTTCTTCCCAGGACGCCACCCTGGAAGGTGCCACCTTTGACTATTTGTCGCCATTCCTCTGCTCTCAAAGCTTCTACAGCGCCCGTAGTGTTGCGTTCAGCCTTTTTGGAGTACACTTGTGTCACGCTGGAATCGTGCCAGTGTATACTGATGGCTCCAGGTTCCAACAGGGGGTCGGTCGGTTTCCATGCCGTATCCCTTCGGTTTGAACTTCGCGGGGCTGCCCGGTTCGGAGACTGTATTGTGATTTATAGCCTCACAAAACGCCCTGAATGCTCTCGGTGCATTGGAATCTCCGCAGCCCTGGGTTCGTGATATCCGTGACGCGATAGTTTTGGCGAGCCGGGCGGATGTCAAGATTATTTTCTGCTGGGTTCTTGGATATGTACGAATTGCGGACAATGAGCGCGCCGATGAGGGTGCCAATTTGCGAGGACTGGGCGACCAGACCAGCGTTTCGCTCTTCCTCACACCGATTGCATGGCAGGAATACAGGCTGCTCTCTCTGGGCTGTTTTTTAAAGAAGATGGGAGACGGTCGAAGGGAACTTAAATCTGCGTGCCATTGCACCGTGACTATTCCCATGGACCTACCTGCCAATCCCGCGACGGCTTCAGGTTGCTTTCTGTGGTCTCAGAATAGGATACACTCGCGTGACGCACCGCGATCTGATTGAGCGCTCGCCTGCGCCTTATTGTGAAGACTGCGTTGTCCTCCAGACTCTATGACACATTCTTGTTGAATGTCCCAGTCTGTGTGATCTTCGCATACGTTACTTGTCCCGCAACTGGGACGAGCGGGGTCGCTATCGCTTGTCCCTTGTACTCGGGTTGGGTTCGTACACACTGACTTGTGGACTCTACGACTTTCGGTAGGATACTGGCCTCCTCCACTTTATTTTACTGTTTGTTGTGGTTTACATGTTCCTGCGCCGGGGGAAGACAGGCTTGTCCCCGACCCCAGATCGTGCTTAGTTCATGCCTTTTTGCTTTGTTTTTTTATTTTCTTATTTTTACCCTTTGTAATATTGTATCATTGTCATTCGTTATTTCCTCCTGGATATAAGTTAATAATTCTCGGCTCGACAGGCCCAACAATTCTCCTTGACTCTTATTACAGTCAAACGAAGAAGACATTTTGTTTGCTTACTTGGGGAACGTAACACGCGTAACGAAACTTCTCGGCAATATACTTGAAGCCTAACTTTCCCCAAAATAAATATTCAAAAATATCCCACTGAAATGAACATTAAAATTCTTCCTACATGGTTAGGACGGGTTCATCTCTCGAATTCCGGTAAATGGAATACACGCACACAAACAACCGGTCCCAACAAATAATCTAAATTTTTAAATAGTTAAATAGATTAATGTTCCACTGATCTAAAACTAACTTGAACGCACTTCGGTCAAAAGAGAAAAATAAAGAAACTTCAATAATGGGAGGGAATTACTAAAACTCAAAGGGGATGTAAATCAACTATAACTGATTTACTGTGTAATATACCTCACACTCTTGACACCAGTTTTTATAATATATAGAAGTAATATATATAATATATGTCGTGGTACACCATACACTACTCCTATAATATGTGGGTTGTGGGGTTGATTTAAATCACGAAGTAAGAAAAACGGGGTAGGTAACTGACTTGTGAGCTCTAAAAGGTCAGATTGACTTAAATTAAAATCCGGGGGTATGTATACAGAACAAACAGTTAAAAGCTTGGAAATAAAAACCCTTGCAGCAACAGCCTTCAAGGTAGTACGGGGGGAAGTGGCGCAGAGAATAGCGAAGAGGAAATTAAAGAGAAGCACCACCATGGGACACGCTCCCGGCCGAGGAAGGAAGGAGGGGGGGGATTAAACACACGGAAGTGCCGAATTGTCTTTAAGGGGCGAGTCCCAAGTTTATTTTCTTGCAAACAGACCACCAAGTGCCGCACGCTAGAAAGAAAGAGCTGAAGTTCCTCCCACTTGGGCAGTACCCCTTGACAATTCTACTGTAGGATGACAGACATTACTGTCGTCTCGACACCAACGTCGGGGTGCTAGTGACGGAAACCGTCGAAGGTTCCCGACTACTAGAATGCCCAGAAGTAGCAAGCGACAAATTGCGATGAGCCGGGGACGCACCCGGCACGGACTTGGCAGCGTGAACGGCGGGAGGCGACAGCTGAGAGCCAGACCGAACACCCAACGTGGAGGGCTCATGGCCCGGAGGGAAAGGAAGATCGACCAGAGACGGACGAGAACTAAGATGCGAAGAAGATGGGACAGAAGGCGGAACATGGACAGAGGATGAGAAGGAAATAGGGTCAGAGGGTAAGAAGGGAATTGGATCAGATGGAGAGGGAGGAACAGGGTCAGAGGGTGGGGGAGGGAACATGGTCAGGAGGAGATGAAGGAACAGGGGTATGAGGCAAGTGAGACGAACCTGGGGTAGGAGACATAGAAGACTGCACAGAGGTAAGGGACAAGGAAGAAGGGACCGGGGTAGGAGGCAAGGAAGAAGGGGCCGGGGTAGGAGGCAAGGAAGACGGAACCTGGTGAACCTCCGCCCGGACAATGACATCGGTGATGCCAACGAAGATCGGGGAGGAGAAGACATCAAAGCGGAGGACGCCTCAACAACTGACTCGTGTGCCAAACCAGCCTCATCAGAGGCAGCGCGTTTGGATTCCGACTGGGGTGAGGAGGAACCCTTCCGTTTGCGCTGAGGCAAAGGAACGGAAGGAACAACGGGAGCAGACGTCTGAAGGAACTGCCGAATATCCTCCATCGTCTCACAGTCCGCGAAGGGGGAGGAGCATGAAAAGAGACTAATGGCAAAGGAGAGGGCGCAACGGAGGAACCACAAGGAGGGACCAAAGGCAGGAGAGAATGAGCAACAGAGGAATCGCGAGAAGACCGGGAGGAGGACGGCAGGACCCCGCCTCCCAGAGAACGTCAGAGAAGAGATGGCCGGAGGGGGTGAGCTGCCCCCGCACCCTACGACGGGCCTTGCGGAACTCCAGCCTGATGGAGTCCCGAAGAGCCAGGACCTCCTTCTCAAAAAGGAATACGGGACAAGAACGCGAAGACGCGTTATGGGAACCTCCACAATTGGCACAACTTTCATGATTCCCCCAAGAGGAGCCATGATACGCCAACGCACAGGCCGCACAGCGACGAGCCTGCCGACAATTGCTGCTCATATGGCCAGACTGGTGGCAATTAAAACAAGTAACAACGTCTGGGGATCTCGACATAACAGGATACAGAGGCACGAAGATAGCCAGCACGAACAAACTGGGGCAGATCCTGACGCTCAAAGGTAACGATGAGTGTACTCGTAGGAACCTTAGCGGGCCCAACAGAATTAGAAACCCTATAAATGCCCGTAACCCTCTGGGGCGAAAGTTTTTCCTTTTGCCTCGAAACATTATATTACAATAATTCGTTAGAGCGAATCACTCCCTTAATAAAATTAAAGCGAGGGTGGGGCACACCCGAAACCAAGACCTCCGAAAGGAAAGACAAATCCCGCACGGCACCACACTGCTCTCGCGAAGATACCTCAACCACTACTACGGGCCCACATACGGCGGGGCGCACCACAGCGGCACTCAAACTCCTCATTCAAATCAAACACGTCCAATTTAGAAAGCGGAAACCCGGAACTGGAATTCAGCACCAGAAAACAAGGATAATTCAAATCAGGATCTATCTCTTCTGCGAAGGGATCTAACAAGCGCGGAAAAGAGGACTTATTGACAGGCGTAGTACGGAAATTTTGTATTATTATCCATATAAAGTAGAGTATAAAAGGGGGTGCGAACTTGCACAGCGCAGTCACTGTCTACCGTCGAGCCACCTACTCGGAGCGCCGGCCCAACCAGGAAGGTAAGCCCGTCGACCCCTGACCCAACCATCGTTTTAAAAATAGCCGGCCAGCCTCGGAAATTTACCGGT
This sequence comes from Ceratothoa steindachneri, assembly GCA_963969495.1. Lineage (NCBI taxonomy): Eukaryota > Metazoa > Arthropoda > Malacostraca > Isopoda > Cymothoidae > Ceratothoa > Ceratothoa steindachneri. The sequence goes on from OZ018318.1 coordinate 110,877,290, forward strand.
TGGGAAAGCAAAGACCCCCAAGAGCGCCACTCCGGCTCAGTCACCCACCAACCAACACAAGCAGGACCCAACCATAGGGTCGCGCCCCCTGACGGACAGCTCTGATACACCGAGATCGACAAACAAACGTAGATGGAAGGACGATGCAGGATGAAAGAGAATTGGTACAGAAGATGAAGTAGGGGTTAGCAGAATTAGAAAAAGAATGCCAAGCTGGGGATGGACGGGTCACTGAGTCCCGTCAACACGGCGGCCATGAGAGCAAATCGCCATGCCCCTTACGGGGTATTGGACTCTGGTATTATTTTTCCCATCAATACTAAATTTATTGAAATTGGCGTGCCGTCTAGGATTAGAATGTGAAAATGACATTCTTAGTATTGGGAATAACGATTACAAAAATATGAGAATTACTTGCTCAAGTACTGCTTCAAGTTAGTATGCAATTGAACCATTCTCCTGCCCAGCGTCGTCCACGACATGGAGCTCTTGCTGGAATTTAGCGTCTTAATCAAATTCTCGAACGTGTTAGACTCTATAAGAATTGATGACAGCATGTTGCCTACAAACAGCTCCACAAACTTTAGGTCTACAGCAGCCTGGCATGCGACACTTCCAGAAGCAGTGATTTGAAAGGACTCGTTACCACTTAGTTGGCAGGCTTTCCTAGTTTTCACTAGGAGGTGAAAACTAACTGATGCTGCTGCTGCTGGAATTAGAAGATAACATATGTTTGTGCTTTGCCGCTTTTCCACCAGATGAACCAACCTTGACGTTTTCAAACTGTATGAACTTAGTTGGATGGGTCCTCTTTATGTAATGCTTGAGGTTATTGGAGCTTGCCTTGTGTCCTTTGATTAAGAGCCTTGGGGAGGCAGTGTTATGGCCTGAAAAACAACTTATCAAATTCCCTTGAGTTGCACATAAAGTTGTCATCCAGATGAGGCCAGGGGTTCTGAATCTCTTCCTGACGAGTTCCAAAGGCACTATCAGTTTCAGCATCAACGATGTCAATACATTCAAGTTTTACGGATCTCATAATTAGCTGATTGTAGGTAAAATCTGAAATGTTATTTTGAAACTTTTTGCCACAAATTGTGCGAAAACTTTGTTCTGTTATAATAACTAAAAAACTCTCACTGGATTTTTTATATATATATTCTGTTTTTATTTCGAAATAGTCTAGCACCGGCATACCGCCTCACCGTTACAAGCAACCTCCTATCCTTATTGCCCAGTGCAAAATAAGAGCACCACTCTGTCATTCCTGCTCACTCGGACCGCTATCGAAAATTTACACGATGAAACTGGAATGAGATACGAATGTACTTTAAATTACTTTCTAGGTTAAGTGCTAGATTTAGAAAATATTTATTAGACTAGAACTTAACATATCAATGGAAGGTAAATGTAACGAAAGTTAATTAGTCTTTTAAATATTTTCATAATTTACTTAAAGTTTAAATTGTTAACAAAATGGTCAACTTCGTCAACTAACGATTACCGGTTTGGTTCCCAGGGCTGCTTATATTCATACCTTGTATTTTCTTTCGACAGCACTCTTGGGGTGATAGAATAAACACTAAGCTCAGTCTAACTGAGCGCTCCGTTGAAATCCTCTGCAGTGACCAATTGTGTTTAGAGCAGTCTAGATCTAACTCTCCAACTTTGATAACACCAAATTAACTAAACTCTTCTTATTGTGATTACAGCGGTTGACTGGTATTACAAGAGAAATGAAGTATGTAAAACGCCTCGGTAAAAAAAATACTTTACTACAATTACCTAATAAAGCTAAGTGCTAGATTTAGAAAATATTTATTAGACTAGAACTTAACATATTAAAGTATGAAAGGAATAAACTTGAATTACAATAAGCGTAAAAGTTGAAATCACTAATTATAATATAGCTAACTATAAGGGCTAGCTGCGTGGATCATTTTATAAGAATTTATTGTACAAAAGGGAGATTCTACTTCAGACTTAGACTTACTCTTAGTGAATTTGATATTTGTCACCTGTTAGAAAGTAAACCAATAATAACTACACAAAATCAGACCAACTTTGCTGCAGTGACTTGAAGGTCTCTCGGATATATGCAGGGGTGCGAAGATGTATAAGAGAAAAACTTCCTTCCATAGCAAGAATATAAATAACACATTAAATTACCAACTCAGAACGGACTTCGCCGTAGCGTAATGGTAGAGTGCTAGCCTCGGGATTCAAAAGACCCAAGATCGAACCCCAAAAGTCCACAATTTTTACAAAGAAAATTCTCGAAGAAAATGGAGACCACGATAAACGCTTTAAGGACAACTCAAGAAATCAACTCAAGAGAAAACCGCTGTCAAGGAAAACGGAAAGAAAATGACTATCAAGGGCTAACTCGTCTCAAGAAATCATCACATCATCAAGAAGCATCAAGAAGTCATCACGTCATCAGAATTGGAAGGAATCATCACATCGTCGTTTAAAAGTAAGATACATCAAGAAAAAACCCAGCCAACTTAAAGAAGAAGGAATCTCAGCCTACAAGAATACTATGAGTCAGATTACTAGAAGACAATGTTTCGAGGGGGAACTTCAGTCTAGAATTACAGAAAATCAACAAGATGAATGATATTGATAAATAAATAAAGTTATAATAAATGGCCCGCCCCCATACCTCTGCATAAATGGTGGAATTCCAAGTGACATCTTTAGAAAAGTTTGTATTTGACAAACTTTAGCAAGATGTAAATGTCTGACACTCCTCCCTTTTATGAGATCCTCCTATAAGCATTTTAAAACATCTTACTTATGTAGTACCTTCCAATATGCAGTATAAAGATTTCTCTGCATTATCTAACTAAATTGCCTGTGGTTTAAGCTTTGACTTATGCATCAATTTTTACATTTGTCAAAGAGCGAAATACAAGGCAAATTATATTTCTAAACAAACTATTTTCTTCGAACAAATACAGCATTTAATACATTTATTACAATCACTAATCGCACTCACCAAAAATATCTATGGACCTAAACTTTTATACGATACTTGGACAACCAAATGATATTTCAGTTGCTTGTTATTCTTTAAGAACTTTCATCATTATAAATGTTGACATTTGACTTGGCTATATAATGCCAGTGACGGATGAAAAACTTAACAAGGTGCCTTCGTCCAACCATTTTCAACCATAAGCCCAGACCGTTCGGCCCAGCTTAAGTCTACACCCGTCATTCTCTTAACCTTCCATAAACATTTGTGCCCCACTCAAAATACGGTAATAAAAAAAATAACATTTCAGTGTTTAAATCGAAACTAGGGATGTTAAAATTACTCATTTTGACAGTATCAAACCAGATTCAAGTGTGGGTCCCAGAAAAAAATATTGCTGAATTTTTGTCTTTAACTACTTTTATACTTGGTTAGAAAATATCTTTTAATAAGTTTCACCCCAAAGAATCCAGAATCCATATATAATACACTCAACAATTGCCCAATAACAGTTAACATTAATTAGCTAATAAATGGGGAAAAAATAATAGCTTAGGGCAGCGATTCCCAACCAGTGTGCCGCAGGAGATTTGAAGAAAGTTGATTTTACCTCAAAAAAGAAAGAGCAATGAGCAAATTTCGGTGTTGTACGAATGTATGATAAAACGTTCGTACTTTTGACACAAAAAGGCTCCTGCCGTAACAGAGTGGCCTACCACAGCTATAGTTTCCAGATTTTTACTAATATCAATAAATTTGTTTTCTATCTTTCAATATCTCAATCCAATTGGGTACTTACTAAAGTGGATCCATCCTAGAGAGTCAATGGTAGGTTTAACAAGGGGCTAGTATTTATAGGTTACAGTGATGCTTGGTTTGTTAAAAAGCAAACCAACTAACAAACTGTAGTTAAAATTAGTTAATTAGTAATGATATTACACTTAAATCTTCATTGAGTGTAGGTTTGTAGTGTTTGATATATAAAGATTCGAGGGTTCTTAGGCAATGTTTGTTGTTGTTAAAGGTTAATACTTGAAAATTCTCAATAGAAATGTTAGTTTTACAGCTTATGGTGTGTTCCCTAATAGGTGACTTTTCTTTTTTATTTAATATTTTGTTGGTGCGCCAACTAATCCCCATATGAGCAGAGAACCTAGCTCCAAGAGACCTGACAGTGCTGCCGATGTAAGAGGCTCCAGTACAACTGGGACATTTAAATAAATAAACATTATCACTGCGGAACTACAAAGAGATAGGATCTTTACTGTTAAAGAAACTTCCTATCGATAGTTTGTTTATAAAAACTATTTGTGGGTTGATATATTGTCTTTAGGCATATTAAGATTTATAAGTTTGGCATTTAGATTTGATATATAATTTCTTATTAAGCGTGCGAAATTTAAGATTAATTCTTAAAGCGACTGCAAGTGTGCTACGGGAGATTTAAGGAAGATATGTTATTAAGGCTGATTTACAATTGATATAAGCTCACCGGAGAAAGAATTAGTCACTTGTAACCATAGTAAGGGCCTCTTGCACGCCACTTTGCTCCATATGTTCATGCCATGGAATTTCCTGTGTAATGTTCTTCTGAAATCCTATTTCAGTTTTTTTCCTTTCAGAGCCCATAGGCTTGAAAATATCTCATCAGTAAGACTCCAAAGACCCTAGAATGCCTCGTTTAGAGCCAAGGGGCTGCACAATACCTTGTTATGAATCCAGGGTGGTTTAGAATGCGCTATTTATGGCTTGGGAGCTTCAGATTGCCACAGTTAGAGCCCAGCAGCTTCAAAAGCCTTCTCTACGGCCTAGAGTTGAATGCCTTCTTTACATCCCAAACACTTCAGAAAGTTTCCTTTAGCTCCCATAGACTTCAGAATGTCTCTTGTTTCTCAAGGGGTTTTGAGTGCTGTATTTGTCTAATTGTATTGAAGCAATACTGAATTTTAATTCTTTATGATGGAGGATCAGAATTGACGTTTTGTAGCAATTCCTGCCTGGAAGCAAATCGATTTGCAATTACAAGCCTGGAGATTCTGGACGGGCCCTGTCTGTCAACACCTTCTTCTGCCATTGCTTGTAAATCCGGATGACTGTACTCGTTGAAACACTGCCAAATTCCGCCACCTCCTTTACATGCTGACCTTTGGCGCGGCCAAATGCAATCCAACCTTTTTGACATTCCATGACGTCGCTTTTCCGGCGTATTTTAAGTAGATCCGATTTTCTATCTACATATCTTCACGACGTCCGCAACACAAATAAAGCCTAACTAATGTTTTGATGTAAACTAAGCTACGCCTCTCGGCTGCCTAAGGTTCCTACACGCTTCAGATGTTAAATTATGTTTTTTATCCCTAGGTGACTAATTTTTTGTCCGGTGAGCTTATAAATGAGCTTAATAAGTGAGAAATTTCAAAAGTTTAATTCTTAGATTTTTGTGTTGGCAAATACTATTTCTGTTTTTCATTGTTATGTTTATTCCTTCTTAATTAAATAAGGTGATAGGTTTATTTAATGGTATTTGGATTTAGAAATTAAGTTCTTTAGATTTTCTTGTACACTGAATGTTTTTGTTTTCTTAATTTGCTTTTGCTGTTTATGTCTTAAAATATTTGCTCTATTTTGGGGGGGGAATGCAGTATGATTTTTTTTCTTTGCTGTATTTTATATTTATTTATACTTTTTTAAAAAGGTTTTTTATTTGTTTGTGTAGTGTCTGCTTATTGTTAATTTCTCTAAAATATTTTTTTATTCTCATGTTAAATGCACTTAGTGTTTACTTTGTTTTAGTTTCATTTTTTGAAATTAATATTCAAAATCATATTTTCTTGTTTTCAGGTCTTATGAGGTATAGATAGATTTCTTACAAAGAAACACAAGTTAGAAAATGATGAGAGTAAAGTGGCTGGAATAGTTCTGGAATTAAAACACTTAGGATCTGCAGTGTTACTTCCAAATCAATTGTGCACCAGTATAAAGAAATTTACATGTCTTTGGATTCGTTTCATCTGGAGAAGAGCCACGTCCTGCCTGTGTTATTTGTGGCAAGAAACTCGCAAACCAAGCAATTATTGCCAAAAATATGAAATCACATACAATTGCAGTCAGGAATATTACCAGCATGTAGTAAAATTGTGAACATTATGTTAGGCGAAAAATATGAAAAAGAGATTTTGAAAATCCACATGTCAAATAACACCATTAGTCGTCATATTTCTGATGTCTCAAGACATTGAGTCACAAATCATAGCTAAAATAAAAGATGCCAAGAATTTCACCATCCAGTTGGATGAATCAACTGACATCACTGGAAAAGCTCAACTCTTAGCATTCATCAGGTTTGTTTGTAATGACATAATTGAACTATTTCTATTTTGCAAACTACTTCCAGAAACAACAATTGAGGTCAAGACATTTTTGAGGTTGTCATCAATTATTTCAGCTCTAACGATTTGTCATGGAAATCATGCCAAGTGTAGGCCATGAATGGTCTTTTGCAGTCTCCTTCCTTTCTTATGTTCTTATGTATTAGTATCTGCATGGATGGTGCCACTTCTATGTCAGGAAGCATAAAAGGATTCATCGCACTGGCAAAACAGAAAAAAACTAGCATTGTTTTTACACATTGTTTCCTGCATAGACATGCCCTTATTTCAAAATCAGTAATACCTGAGCTTCAGCAAGTATTAGATGAGGCAATCAAAATAGTTAATTATATCAAATGTAAGCCATTAAAATCGAGGCTGTTTTCAACTGTGTTCTGACATGGAATCTGCTCACATACAACGTGGCTATCTCGAGGACGAGTTCTTTAAAGATTTTATGAACTCAGGGAGGAGATTCTTATATTTTTAACCACAGAAAAGTCTAACCTAGCTGACCTATTTAGTGATGAATCCTGGTGGAATATAGTGGCATTCCTGGCTGATATTTTTCAAGCCTTGAACATGCTTAATAAGATTATGCAAGGAAGAAGGAAAACATTCTTACTTATACAGACAAAATTAGCTCATTTAAGGAAAAACTAACATTGGGGGGATCTAGAATAAAAAAAGAGAACAAAGTTGAAATGTTTGAATTCACAAAAGATTGCAGATTGGATAAAAAAATTCTTATTATAATTCCAAAAAGCTTGTCGCTACTGAGTAAGAACATTGCAAAGTATTTTCCATCATTTGAAATATCGTCCTTGGACTGACTGAGAAATCCGTTTGTGGCTTGATGTGCCGTGAGATAAAAAAAGGTTGAAAAACTCTAGCCTAGGGGTATCTAGGACTCACTTGAAATCTAATAACATTTTATGTTAACATCATTATGGATTTAAATCAGGAATTTCTGTGGAAAATCATGTTATCAACGTATAATTAAATCACTTCTTGGTATTGACAAGTATCAGTCCCCCCTGAGAACAAAAATCTGAAATTTTGTTTGTAAACGCTTGTTTAATAGCCACGAAAATTGCACAAAATAGTCTTTTAAATATGGCTCTGATAGCGTCCAGCTTTCATTTTATAGAATACAGAAAAAAAGTTATGAGGAAAGAATATTTGAAGAAAGGGTGCATCCCAAACGCACCCCATAGACACTTAAACAAAATATTAATAAGCATGGACATCTTCGGCCTCCCTACTTCATGGATTTGTCCTATTGTTCAGGCGCGATTTTATTCCATTCTTTGCCAGAGATCTTCTAAACTCTAGTTAGAGGTTGACTATCGAGTTTAAATCAAGACTCTGCGCAGACTAGTTCATCATGTCGTTATTTTCACCAAGAACTCTTTCTTCTGGGTATTTCTTCAATAACTATTTTGCCGTCTTTGTTGTAGCAAGGTTATTTTTTGCCTAGTATTAGGCTGCAGAGTGATTGTGCCCTCGGAGGCAATTGTTTACTAGCCGTTATGAAAAAAAAACTGCCCTGCTAAAATAAATTGTTCTGCATACAAAAAAAAATCACATACACCCAATGTTCTGGGAGAGATGATCATATTTTCCTCTAGCAGAAACTTGTATAACGCAGTGTTTACTTTATCGCGTAAATGGGCGAGTATACATAACATAACATAATTTCAGGGGTGAAAAAAGCCACAAGGGCCTATCAGAGATTACAGAGAGAAAGTACTTTTGAGAATTTAAATCATTATACGTCGACCAGAAATGAGCTAAATAAGATGATTAAGAAGAGCAAAAGGGCGGCAGAAATTAATTTAGCTCAAAATAATAACAAATCTAACAGTGATAAAATAGGGTCTATTAGATATGAAGAGGTTTTGAAAGAATCTGATGAGGAAATAGTAGAGGTTCTTAATGATCATTTTTCTTCAGTATTTACACAAGAAAATCAAGATAGATTAAATGATGATAATTCTAGGTCAAGGGAAGTAGCGTTGAATGGTGTTAATGTGAACAGGCAAATAATTAAAGGGCTTATATTGGAGTTAAATACTAGTATGTCATCTGGACCAAACAACATTCATTCTAGGTTACTCAAAGAAGGTTTAGATAGTATTGCAGTAGCTCTTGAGAAGATATATACTAGATCACTAGAGTTTGGAGAAATATTTAATGATTGGAAATTAGCGAATGTAGTGCCAATTTTTAAAAAGGGAAGTAAAGAGGACCCGAATAACTTTAGGCCAGTAAGCTTAACTTCTATTGTTAAGAAGGGAATTTCTCACCATCTAGAGTATGTTAGGTTAATAAATGATGCTTAGCATGGGTTTCTTAGGTAGATCGTGTTTAACAAATTTACTGGATTTTATGGATTATGTTACTAAACAATTAGATAAGGGAGAGAATGTTGATGTATTTTGCTTAGATTTTAGCAAAGCTTTTGATAAGGTTACACAAATTAAAAATGCATGGGATATGTGGTAAAGTTTTGAATCGGATAACTCGATGGCTGAAAGACAGGAAACAGAGAGTTGTGCTGAATGAGGTGAGGTCAAGTGGAGGAACATAAGAACATAAGAAAAGAAGGAGACTGCAAAAGACCATTCATGGCCTACACTTGGCAGCTCCTGTTCCAGTCAACACACAAAAGATTTCTTACCAGAGAAAAGTCATCAACATTGTCACCCTTTACAGGAGTTCGTCAGATCTAATCTACAATATACATAAAATGCATCCAGAGGATTATGTCCATTCATGCAACCGCAAAATATAATCTCCCCACTTCTTAGAAAAATATATACATATGTACATAAAAAAGTCAGTCCCATCTAGCAGCTTCATTCATATATTTATCTAATCTATTCTTAAAACTACCCAGAGAGGAGGCTTCTATCACATGTCTAGTGAGCCTATTCCATTCATCTACCACACGATTTGTAAACCAATTCCTCCCAATCTCCTTCCTAAACCTATACTTATCAAGCTTAAACCCATTGCTACGTGTCCTGTCATGTTCACTAAGTATAAGAACCTTACCCAGATCCCCTTTATTATATCCTTTTACCCATTTGAAGACTTCAATCAATTCCCCTCTGACTCTTCTCCTTTCCAATGTATGTAGATTTAGTTTTCTGAGCCTTTCACCATAAGGTAAGTTCCTTAGCCCACCAATCATCTTTGTCATCCTTCTCTGCACAGACTCATTGGAATACACTGCTCCTGGACTATGTTTAATATAGTATTAAAAGTGTCCCACATCTCATAAGTATTTTTCATGGAATTCTATATCCCACCTAATATGATTTAGCATGTTGCGTAATTTATCGTAATCTCCCCTATAAAAATTTGGAATTTTTGTGGAGTTTGTCGTTGTTCTACCCTTAACTATTTGCAAATTAACATAACATAACATAATTACACGGATGACAAAAGCCACAAGGGCCTATCAAAGGTCATCCGCCTCCGTCAAAACCCACCCACAAAAAGTACCATCACCAGGGGAAGACAAAATCAAAGTCCCCCACAATATAATATAACGGATGACAAAAGCCACAAGGGCTCATCATAGGTCATCCGAGTCAAGCGGCCTCTTTTTCAAGGCACCCAAACTCCCAGGAAAACTACATCCAGAGGATTGCATCCAGAAACAAGGGTATCACCAATCAAGGCTTGTCAAGAACTAAATCATGCAGCTATAGATATATACAAACAATATTAATATATACAAAACTTAGGAACCATCACAACCTTCCCTTCCCATAAACTCATCCAACCTACTCTTAAATACATTTAGATTTGGACTACCTACTACCCTCTGCGGCAATTTGTTCCAGAAGTCTACCACTCTATTGGTGAAAAAATACTTTCTTAAATCCAACCTACACCCTTGCTTTTTAATTTTCAAGTGGTGACCTCTAGTCCGATTTCCATCATCTAACTCAAAAAACTTGCTAACATCCAATTTATCTATCCCGGAAAAAATTTTAAAGAGCTCAATCATATCCCCTCTCACACACCTCCTTTCGAACGAGAACATATTTAATACCCTCAGTCTATCTTCATATTCAAGGTGCCTCAGGGAAGGAATAATCTTTGTTGCCCTCCGTTGCACTGACTCAAGAAGGTTAATATCGTGTCTAAAATATGGGGACCATGCCTGTATACAGTACTCTAGATGTGGCCTAACATAAGAGTTATAGAGTTTAAGAATAACCTCCTTACTTTTGTAACTGACATTTCTCTTAATAAAACCCAGCACTCTATTTGCCCTATTTCTTGCTTCAATACACTGCTTAGAAAACCTTAATGACTTATCTATTACTACTCCTAGATCTTTCTCATCCTCCACTGAGCTCAGCCAATGCCCATCCATTTCATAGTTAAATTCTCTATTATCTTTTCCCATGTTAATAACTTTGCACTTTAACATAACATAACATAACATAACATAATTACACGGATGACAAAAGCCACAAGGGCCTATCAAAGGTCATCCGCCTCCGTCAAAACCCACCCACAAAAAGCACCATCACCAGGGGAAGACAAAAGCAAAGTCCCCCACAATATAATATAACGGATGACAAAAGCCACAAGGGCTCATCATAGGTCATCCGAGTCAAGCGGCCTCTTTTTCAAGGCACCCAAACTCCCAGGAAAACTACATCCAGAGGATTGCATCCAGAAACAAGGGTATCACCAATCAAGGCTTGTCAAGAACTAAATCATGCAGCTATAGATATATACAAACAATATTAATATATACAAAACTTAGGAACCATCACAACCTTCCCTTCCCATAAACTCATCCAACCTACTCTTAAATACATTTAGATTTGGACTACCTACTACCCTCTGCGGCAATTTGTTCCAGAAGTCTACCACTCTATTGGTGAAAAAATACTTTCTTAAATCCAACCTACACCCTTGCTTTTTAATTTTCAAGTGGTGACCTCTAGTCCGATTTCCATCATCTAACTCAAAAAACTTGCTAACATCCAATTTATCTATCCCGGAAAAAATTTTAAAGAGCTCAATCATATCCCCTCTCACACACCTCCTTTCGAACGAGAACATATTTAATACCCTCAGTCTATCTTCATATTCAAGGTGCCTCAGGGAAGGAATAATCTTTGTTGCCCTCCGTTGCACTGACTCAAGAAGGTTAATATCGTGTCTAAAATGTGGGGACCATGCCTGTATACAGTACTCTAGATGTGGCCTAACATAAGAGTTATAGAGTTTAAGAATAACCTCCTTACTTTTGTAACTGACATTTCTCTTAATAAAACCCAGCACTCTATTTGCCCTATTTCTTGCTTCAATACACTGCTTAGAAAACCTTAATGACTTATCTATTACTACTCCTAGATCTTTCTCATCCTCTACTGAGCTCAGCCAATGCCCATCCATTTCATAGTTAAATTCTCTATTATCTTTTCCCATGTTAATAACTTTGCACTTATCAAGGTTGAAAGTCATTTGCCACTTATGTGCCCAGGATAACAATTTATTTAAGTCCCCCTGCACTTTAAAATTATCATCAATATCTTTAACTACAGCTGCTAATTTGGTATCATCCGCAAAAATTGACACTTTATTATTAACTGCCTCCCCAAGATCGTTTATATAGATGACAAATAATAATGGACCGAGAACTGATCCCTGAGGAACCCCACTGATAACATCCCTCCACTCTGACTTTACACCATTTAGCACTACCCTTTGCTTCCTGTCTTTCAGCCACTCAGCTATCCAATTTGAAACACCCCCACATATCCCAATCATTTTTAATTTATGAACTAGTCTCCTGTGTGGTACCTTATCAAATGCTTTACTAAAATCTAAGTAAATTATATCTACATTCTCTCCCTTATCTACTTGATCTGTTACAAACTCCAGAAAGTCTAGTAAGTTAGTCAAACATGATCTACCTGATCTAAACCCATGCTGAGCATCGCTGATTAACCCCTCCCTCTCTAGATGTTGGCAAATCCCTTTTTTAACTATTTTCTCAAGAATTTTACAGACTACAGGAGTTAGGCTAACCGGTCTAAAGTTATTTGGATCCTCTTTACTACCCTTCTTGAAAATGGGGACTACATTCGCTCTCTTCCAATCATCGGGTATTTCTCCATATTCCAATGACCTAGTATATAACTTGTCCAGAGCTATTGAGATACTTTCTACCCCTTCCTTAAGTATCCTAGAATGAATATTATCAGGGCCGGAGGCCTTGGTAGTATCTAAATCACCTATTAGTCCTTTTATCATCCTCCGATCCACACAAATGTTAGTAAACACCTCTTTTCCTGACCTATGAGTACTATACATAGGACTATTTAGTTTCTCTTTTGTAAATACTGATGCAAAATGACCATTTAGTACCTCAACTATTTCCTCATCAGTTTCTCTCACAAACCCTTCATATTTGATAGGTCCTATTTTAACTCTGCCACACTTGTTATTAGTTTTATAGTAACTAAAGAACTTTCTAGGATCTTTGTTGCTATCCTGAGCTAATTTAATTTCTGACACCCTTTTGTTCTTCTTTATAATCTTATTTAACTCATTCCTAGCCATTCTATAATCACTTAAATTTTGAATATTATTTTCTACCTGTAATTTTTTATATGCCCTTTTCTTCTCTGAAATTTTTCTAGCTATCTCCTGATTCCACCATAATGGTTTCCTACTTTTGTTCCTAATGGCCTTCATTGGGATACATTGTTCTTGGACTACATTTATTATATGCTTGAAAGTATCCCACATCCCATAAGCATTTTTACCTCTGAATTCTATATCCCAGTCTACCAAATTTAGCAAGCTTCGAAGTTTTACATAATCTCCCTTATGAAAATTTGGAACTTTTTCAGCATTCTCAGTTATTTTACCCTTCTCAATTCCCAAGTTAAAACGAACTATCTGATGGTCACTATTTCCCAATGCTTCCCCAACAGTCAATTCTTGAACTAAATGATCACTGTTAGAAAGTACTAAATCTAATATATTGTCCCCCCTCGTTGGCTCATTAACAAATTGATTCAAAAAATTATCCTCAAAGCATTCTATGAACCTGCCACTTGTTCTATCCCTACCTATCATATTTTCCCAGTCCACAGAGTTTAAGTTGAAGTCCCCACTTATGTGCCCAGGATAACAATTTATTTAAGTCCCCCTGCACTTTAAAATGATCATCAATATCTTTAAGTACAGCTGCTAATTTGGTATCATCCGCAAAAATTGACACTTTATTATTAACTGCCTCCCCAAGATCGTTTATATAGATGACAAATAATAATGGACCGAGAACTGATCCCTGAGGAACCCCACTGATAACATCCCTCCACTCTGACTTTACACCATTTAGCACTACCCTTTGCTTCCTGTCTTTCAGCCACTCAGCTATCCAATTTGAAACACCCCCACATATCCCAATCATTTTTAATTTATGAACTAGTCTCCTGTGTGGTACCTTATCAAATGCTTTACTAAAATCTAAGTAAATTATATCTACATTCTCTCCCTTATCTACTTGATCTGTTACAAACTCCAGAAAGTCTAGTAAGTTAGTCAAACATGATCTACCTGATCTAAACCCATGCTGAGCATCGCTGATTAACCCCTCCCTCTCTAGATGTTGGCAAATCCCTTTTTTAACTATTTTCTCAAGAATTTTACAGACTACAGGAGTTAGGCTAACCGGTCTAAAGTTATTTGGATCCTCTTTACTACCCTTCTTGAAAATGGGGACTACATTCGCTCTCTTCCAATCATCGGGTATTTCTCCATATTCCAATGACCTAGTATATAACTTGTCCAGAGCTATTGAGATACTTTCTACCCCTTCCTTAAGTATCCTAGAATGAATATTATCAGGGCCGGAGGCCTTGGTAGTATCTAAATCACCTATTAGTCCTTTTATCATCCTCCGATCCACACAAATGTTAGTAAACACCTCTTTTCCTGACCTATGAGTACTATACATAGGACTATTTAGTTTCTCTTTTGTAAATACTGATGCAAAATGACCATTTAGTACCTCAACTATTTCCTCATCAGTTTCTCTCACAAACCCTTCATATTTGATAGGTCCTATTTTAACTCTGCCACACTTGTTATTAGTTTTATAGTAACTAAAGAACTTTCTAGGATCTTTGTTGCTATCCTGAGCTAATTTAATTTCTGACACCCTTTTGTTCTTCTTTATAATCTTATTTAACTCATTCCTAGCCATTCTATAATCACTTAAATTTTGATTATTATTTTCTACCTGTAATTTTTTATATGCCCTTTTCTTCTCTGAAATTTTTCTAGCTATCTCCTGATTCCACCATAATGGTTTCCTACTTTTGTTCCTAATGGCCTTCATTGGGATACATTGTTCTTGGACTACATTTATTATATGCTTGAAAGTATCCCACATCCCATAAGCATTTTTACCTCTGAATTCTATATCCCAGTCTACCAAATTTAGCAAGCTTCGAAGTTTTACATAATCTCCCTTATGAAAATTTGGAACTTTTTCAGCATTCTCAGTTATTTTACCCTTCTCAATTCCCAAGTTAAAACGAACTATCTGATGGTCACTATTTCCCAATGCTTCCCCAACAGTCAATTCTTGAACTAAATGATCACTGTTAGAAAGTACTAAATCTAATATATTGTCCCCCCTCGTTGGCTCATTAACAAATTGATTCAAAAAATTATCCTCAAAGCATTCTATGAACCTGCCACTTGTTCTATCCCTACCTATCATATTTTCCCAGTCCACAGAGTTTAAGTTGAAGTCCCCAATAATAACTGCATCTGTTTCACATCCCTTACTTATTTCCCTTATCATTAGTTCATCTATATCATCAGTCTGCCCAGGTGGCCTGTAAAAAGCTCCCAAATGCACCATTCTATTTTTACTGAACCTAATATCTATCCAAAGTGACTCAACTCCATCCTGCTTTATTGAAGTATTTAAACTTGAAACAATGTTGTTTTTTATATAGATAATTATTCCTCCACCAATCCTACCTGTCCTTTGACTAATGTACATATTATAGCCCTGAAAATCAAATTCACTTATAGTGTCACTAAATTCTATTTCATTAACCCATGATTCAGTAACGCATAATATATCTATATCCTCATTGCTAATATAACTAAATAGCTCATCCTTCTTGTTTCTAAGACTACGAGCATTTGTATAGAAACAATTTAACCCCCCTATCCCTGAAGCACCTCTTGAAACTTGAATGACCTCACCTCTATCGCCTTGGAACCTATTTCTGTTATGTGCCAAGTCCATTCTACTTTCAGTACTATAATGTCCTCTCATAATTCCCTGACCACTATTAGTATCTAGTTTCCCGCCCGCAAAGACCTAATAACACGATCATACTCCTCCCACAACACATCTACCCCCCTCCTACTCAAATGCAGTCCATCCATCGCATACATTTCTTTCATTCCAACAAACCTATCCCACACATCCACAAACATGACACCTTCCATCTCACACATCCTCCTCACATAATCATTCAGACCAATTGCACGAGACATCCATTCTACCCCAACATCCATTCTTGGAAGCACACCTGTCACAACACCTTTCATTCTACTTTCTTTCACCTTTTCAATCAACCTCTTGTACCTCTCACGTAACTCACATGCACCCACTTTCTTCACATCATTCACTCCTACATGTGTAATCACAACCGCATCCCTTGCACAGCCAGACACCAGTTCCTCATACCTATCAGACAGATCTCTCACTCCAGCACCCGGCAAACACACCCTCAAACCATTCAATCTACTTGCATTCAACTTCCTATCTAAATATCTAACTCGCGAATCACCCATCACAAGCACTTCAGTCAGACTCCTATTCCTAACCCCCACAGACCTAACTCCATCCCCACTCCTATTCTCATTCAAACTACCAGTCACTCGAACTCCACCCCCACCCCCATCAGTCATATCACTTCCAGTTACTTCCTCTCTTAGGGCACTGAATCTATTAGTCAAGCTAATAGGTTCTGTGTCCCTCTGACTCACACACCTATTCTCCCCCTGGCTAACCACCTCAACAGAGGCAACCCTATTCTCACAAAGAACAGGAGAAGCCTCCCTAGCTTCATGTTTCCTAACCACTCTCCACTGTCCCCCATCCTCACTAGGCCTATTTCTAACTAATCTAAGGGGGCTAACTTCACTAGAACTATCATATCCTACCTCCTCCACCGGCCCTCTACCTTCACCTGAAACATCTAACTGGCCTACCTCACCACCTAACCTATTCCCAAATCTAGGCCTAACACTAAGTTCCCTCCTGAGCTCAGCAACCAACCCCTCCAGCCTACATATCCTGTCTAAATCCTGCCTTCTCATCCCCTCTAAATCTACAATGCATTCACGCAGCCCACATACAACACATGTATACCCCTCACCTAATACACCACAACCAATGCATACATTCCGACACTCATGCTCACTTTCATCCCCAAACTCCATCACTTATTCAAACAAAGAAAGAATTTAAGTAGCAATAAGAAAAAAAAGAAGAGCAACTTAGCTTTGGCTGATTGTGGTGAGAAAAAAAACAAAAAACAAACAAACTATAGAAAAATCTGAAAAATAGATCAACAGACTGAGAGCTCTATAAAACACGTGCTACCTGTTCGAAGGTCAGTCGAACCATCTGATGATCACTGTTTCTCAATGATTCCCCTACACTCAATCCTTGAACCAAGTGATTATCATTTGAAAGAACTAGATCTAAGATATTAGCACCCCTTGTTGGCTTATTAACAAATTGAGTCAAAAACTTATCCTCAAAACATTCTATAAACTTAAAACTTGCTCTATCCCTTCCTATCATATTTTCCCAGTCCACAGAATTTAAATTAAAGTCACCGAGAATAACTGTAACTAGTTCACATCCTTTCCTTATTTCCCTGATCATTAGCTCATCAATACAGTTAGTCTGTCTGGGTGGTCTGTAAAAGGATCCCAAGTGTATTTTCCTATTTTTACTGACCCTAATATCTATCCACAGTGACTCAACTTCTTTTTGCTTTATAGAATTATTTAGATTTGAAGAAATGCGATTTCTGATTTAAATAATCAACCCACCACCAGTCCTATCTCTCCTTTGACTAATGTACATATCATAACCCTGTAGTTTAAATTCACTCACATATTATATCTATATCTTCATCAATAGTATAACTAAATTACTCATCTTTCTTATTCCTAAGACTACGAGCATTGGTATAAAGACAACTCAGCCCTCCTGTCCCCGAAGCACCTCTTTTAGAATGTATACCTTCCACTCTATCTCTTCTGCCTCTCCTTCCTTCCCTGCCCCACCCTATTACCTGGTAACTATTTTCCCGCTTGCAAGACCCAACAACACTATCTAACTCCTGCCCCAACATGTCAACCCCAGCCCGGCTTAGGTGGAGTCCATCCAATGCATATAATGCTTTATTCCCATAAATCCATTCCAAACATCTACAAACACTAATTCCGACTCCTAACACAGTCCTTTCACATACTCATTCAATGGAGAGGATCACTTAAGGCAGAGATATAATGAACTAGCAAGAGATGTTAAAAAGTTAGTTAGAGTAGCAAGGAGAAATTATGAAATTAAAGTGGCAAATAGGGCAAAGGAAGATCCTAAAAGTTTTTATCAATTATACAAAACTAAGGTTAGAGATAAAATAGGCCCACTTATAGATTCCAATGGAGAATTAGTGAGTGATAGGGACTCAATGGCTGGAATGCTAAATGACTTTTTTCTCTCAGTATTTACACAGGAGGATACTCTAAATATACCTGAGGTGTCAATGATCTTTCGGGGTAATGATGAAGAGAAATTAAAGGATATCTTGATCACAAAGGAGATAGTGACAAAGGAAATTGATAAAATCAAAAGTAGTAAAGCACCCGGTCCTGATGAGCTCTTTCCTAGAATTTTGAAAGAATGTAAGGATGTGTTAAGTGAGCCCCTAGCATGCATCTTTAGAAAATCATTGGAGAGTGGCATTGTGCCAGTGGCATGGAAGAAAGCCAATGTGATACCTATATTTAAGAAAGGGGATAAAACAAATATGTCTAATTACAGACCAGTAAGTTTGACATCAGTGGTAGGGAAAATGATGGAATCTATTATAGCAAGGAATATTAGAGATCACTTGGATAAGCATAAGTTGATAAAAGAATCACAGCATGGCTTTAGTAAGGGTAAATCCTGTCTCACTAATTTGCTGTCTTTTTATAGTAAGGTGTATGAAGCAGCAGATAATGATGAAAACTATGATATTTTATACTTGGACTTTAGTAAGGCTTTTGATCGAGTGCCACACTTACGACTTCTGAGCAAAGTTAAAGCACACGGGATCGATGGCAGTATATTTAGGTGGATTCAGTCATGGCTTGGTGACAGACAGCAAAGAGTTAGTATAGATGGAGTTAAATCTGAGTGGGGGTGTGTTAGCAGTGGAGTTCCTCAAGGATCTGTTTTGGGTCCCTTGCTATTCTTAATTTATATTAATGATCTTGACATAGGTATAAGTAGTGACCTGAGTAAATTTGCTGATGATACTAAGCTAGGTAGGGCCATTAGGGCTGATTCTGATGCTGTTGTAATGCAGGAGGAATTAACCATTCTGTCCAATTGGGCCGAGAAATGGCAAATGAAGTTTAACATAGACAAATGTAGTGTACTTAGTATAGGTAGAAATAATCCATTGAATAGTTATAAATTAAATGGCAGAATTTTAGGGAGGACTGATTGTGAGAGAGACTTGGGTATTTTGGTAAGTTCAGACCTTCGTCCTAGAAAGCAATGTCTAAATGCTAAGAATAAAGCTAATAGGATATTGGGATTCATTAGGAGGAGTGTAAGCAATAAGAGTGCTGAAGTCATTCTAAAACTGTATCTGGCGCTAGTTAGGCCTCATCTAGACTATGCAGTACAATCTTGGTCACCATATTATAGGAAGGATATTGATTTGCTTGAGTCTGTGCAGAGAAGGATGACAAAGATGATTGGTGGGCTAAGGAACTTACCTTATGGTGAAAGGCTCAGAAAACTAAATCTACATACATTGGAAAGGAGAAGAGTCAGAGGGGAATTGATTGAAGTCTTCAAATGGGTAAAAGGATATAATAAAGGGGATCTGGGTAAGGTTCTTATACTTAGTGAACATGACAGGACACGTAGCAATGGGTTTAAGCTTGATAAGTATAGGTTTAGGAAGGAGATTGGGAGGAATTGGTTTACAAATCGTGTGGTAGATGAATGGAATAGGCTCACTAGGCATGTGATAGAAGCCTCCTCTCTGGGTAGTTTTAAGAATAGATTAGATAAATATATGGATGAAGCTGCTAGATGGGACTGACTTTTTTTTATGTACATATGTATATATTTTTCTAAGGAGTGGGAAGATTATATTTTGCGGTTGCATGAATGGACATAATCCTCTGGATGCATTTTATGTATATTGTAGATTAGATCTGACGAACTCCTGTAAAGGGTGACAATGTTGATGACTTTTCTCTGGTAAGAAATCTTTTGTGTGTTGAATGGAACAGGAGCTGCCAAGTGTAGGCCATGAATGGTCTTTTGCAGTCTCCTTCTTTTCTTATGTTCTTCTTATGTTAACCATTCCATCTCCACATCCAATCTCGGAAACACACCTGAAACAACGCTTTGCACTCATCCTTTCAACTAACCTTTTGTACCTCTCTCGTATCCCACATGAACCCAACTTCTTTACATCATTTACTCCCACATGCGTAATCACAGCTGCATTCCTCTCACACCTAGACACCAGAGTATCCTACCTCTCAGACACATTATTTACACCAGCACCCGGCAAACAAACTATCATTCCCTTCCATTTGCTTGCACTCAACTTCCTATCTAAATATCTAATCTGAGTCACCCACCACAAGCACATCAGTCATCCTCCTAGTCTCCCTAGGCCTAGCATTACCATCCC
Source organism: Ceratothoa steindachneri (assembly GCA_963969495.1). Lineage (NCBI taxonomy): Eukaryota > Metazoa > Arthropoda > Malacostraca > Isopoda > Cymothoidae > Ceratothoa > Ceratothoa steindachneri. Next base: position 110,897,662 of record OZ018318.1, read on the forward strand.
TCCTGTTCTCATTCAAACTACCACTTATTTTACATTCTGCCACAACACCATCAGACAAATTATTTTCAACCTCTTCCTCTCTCAGGGCATTGAATCTGTGGTAAATATGTAGATTATCGGCGCGAACGATGGGACGTACTATTTCATCCTTGTTCCAAAATGTTTCACATTTTTGGAGTACATTTAAGTTGACGGCTCGTGTGGGGGTAAACACAATGGGGGGACTACACTACGATGATCCTGAGTTTCATTAAATTGGAGGGGGGGGCCGGGGGGAACAGCCCCCCAGTATATAATCCTAATTGTTTATAGAATAATAATTCGAAAAGGACTCAAACGCGCATGAATATTCCGACACGAGTGAATGATGTGTATATATTTTTTATATGTATATATTTTTCTAAGGAGTGGGGCAATTATATTTTGCGGTTGCATGAATGGACATAATCCTCTGGATGCATTTTATGTATATTGTAGATTAGATCTGATGAACTCCTTATAGGGTGACAATGTTGATGACTTTTCTCTGGTAAGAAATCTTTTGTGTATTGACTGGAACAGGAGCTGCCAAGTGTAGGCCAGGAATGGTCTTTTGCAGTCTCCTTCTTTTCTTATGTTCTTATGATAATATTCACACACAAATTTTTTTTCCGGCCGGGCCGCTAATCTACATATTTACCAAATCTGTTAGTCAACCTAACAAGTTCCATGTCCCTCTTATTCACAGACCTAACCTATCTATTCTACCCAGATATATTTATCTTTATTCACATCAGTCATTTCTTTCTCTCCAGTCCGTACTCTAGGCCTATCTTCCACCCTCCTGGTCCCAGCCACATTCTTCATGCGTACACTTGCATCCCTTCTCACTTCATTCACCAACTCACTTAATCTCTTGCATTCATCCCGTAACAGACTCACCTCCTCTACCAAAGCCACATTTGCACTAGTCACCTAACAAACCGGTCATTCAAATACATTTGTTCTTTCAACACCACAAACTACATACACACTGCTTACATCAAAAGGCATACTCACTTCATCCAAAGAAACAAACCACCATACTGAGAAACTTTTCAAAATATAATTAAAAATTCCTTTAGTATTATGTCTAACACTCATAGTTAACTATCTTCCCAAACTTAAATATATTACACCGAAAAATCCAAAATAAAAAAACGTCACTGAATAGAGAGCTCGCCGAGAACGCTACCGATATCACCCGAAAAAGTGGATTTTTGTGTGTTTATATTTCGTTCACCCGTGCCTGAATATTCATGCGAGTTTGAGTCCCATTTGATACGAGCCCCAGTGCTTGAAAGCATGCTTCACATCTAGGGGTCGCAACAGATAAAAAATTACCTGGAATTTATCGATAAATTAAATTTACCGCGTATTTACCCCTACGTTTTTATCGGTAATTTAATGTAACTTTATGATTATTTAAGTTTACGCTCAATTGTGATAGAAAACGTTTTAGTTTAAAAGACGAATTAGGACCATGTTTAGTTAAGTCCTTTATTTTTAATGTAGAAAGTGAATTCGCATTATACGAAACACTGAAAACAAGAACCGCAAATCTAGATCGATTAATCGATGCATTGAAGACCATCAAGCCTACAACGAGCATTTTCTTCAGCAGGATTTTTCATAACAAAGATTCGATTCAGTCTCTCGCCTGCCATTATTAACGCCTCATGTTTCTTGATATGTTACTTCTTAAATAAGCATAATAAGCAAAACTAAGCATCGCTGCCATATTCATAATTTCAGAAGATGTCATTTAAATTTTTGTCTAAGTTTTTGAAATTTTGCTTTTTAGATAAGACGTTAAGTCTTATGTTTTTGAAAAGTTGTTTCCTATATATTTTTTAAAACACTTCTTGGTTATAAAAATTCATAATGTCAAATGATCTCATTAAAAAGTTTTATATACATGTTATTTTTTTAATATTTTTAGATAGGGTTGCTCGTGGAGGTAGGTTCCTTTTTCCTGATTGGCTTAGCTATGACTTGGATCATCGACGGATGATTTCATGTTTGTGGATATTCCATAAATACTACTTCAGTAGGGAATTGCCACTATCATTTTTAATTCCTAGGCCCCTGCCTCTTGCTAGAGCAACAAGGTTTGCGGATGGACAACATCCACACGCACTATGCATTCCCCGCTGCAGCACTTCTCAGTTTCAGCGTTGCTTTTTGCCAAGTACATAAAGCAGTGGAATGATCTTCCTGCAGAGGTCATGCAGGAAGATCTTAATATCTTCAAACGAAGTTGCAATACTAGATTAAGGGTGGGTGCTACTGCCTCATAATTTTAATATTGATTTGATTTTAATAATTTTAAACTTATTTATTTATTTATTTACACATTTCAATTTCTTTCTTCTAGCATTCATTCTTTCTTACTGAAATATGGACACTGTTCTGTGGGAGCTTGTTTTCAAGTTCATGGCCGCTAGGCTATTCCCACAAGAATTTTGTGTTCATTATCTCAAATAATAATAATAATACATTTAATTTGCCAAGATATTTATCGGGGATTTACCGATAATCAAAAATTTTCTCGAGAATTTATCGATAAAAATATTGTCGGTAATTTGCGACTCCTATTCGCATCATAACGATTCTTGAACCCATTGGCCATAAGCACACACAGGTGTACATCTATACATACTTAAAAAAAGAAACTAATATAAACAATATACATTTGAAATACTATTAATAATACAGGATGTTCTGGATGATAGGAAAAAGAGAAAGTCACAACCTCTAGAGCAGTGTTGCACAACTCAAAATGGGTGGCGGGCCAAATTCCTTTTCCATGATTCTCACATTACTTTATATTTATAAACTCATTGTTCAAATTGCATTTTAAAACGTATTTTCCTTTGCCGCAAATCCACTCTTTTGAAGCGGTTGTTGTTCCACCAATTTTCCCAAGTTTGCTTCCAATCGAAACATCGAACGTTTTGAGAAGACGTCAAGACCGGCCGCCCCACACTCCGTTCAGTATGCGTTCGGTTCTCAGCTCGGACCTACCTATTTCTGCCTCCAAGGCGCACGCAGCTCGCCCCTGTGCTAAACTGGAACCTAAAACAAATTATCAATTATCGCTAGTTTGTAACCAAAAGTATCGGCGATACCGATGAATCGATAACGCGTAAAAAAATATCAGATAACCGATAACCCGATGTCGTTATCGCGAATACGCCCACCTATGTTATTGACATTCATGATCAAAGACGACTGCTCACAAGTATATGTGGACCCAAACTGCACAGCCCAAAACTTAGCATTTGTAAGCAGCTTTGGGTATAATTTTGTATTGAGACACCGATAGAAGTCGCATAATCTTCAAATTTGAATCAGATTGCAGATCCAGGAGTTCAAGTTGGGTCGCTGGATCCACGAGCTCTTCGGCATTTAATCTGAATGGGTGCTGAAAGAGTGCAAGCTCTTTTTCCCTCTCAGATGTTTCTTGGAATCGTTTCACGAAATTATTTTCAAGAACTTTACAATGTTTGGTGTATTTCTAGAAATCTGGAACAAAATTCATATTATCAAGGATAGAACTCATGGTCTTAAACTGCAATACATTGCCTTTAAACAACTGTTTCTGGAAAAGAACAAATTTGCTTCGGAAAGCTTGGACATTACGAAGTAATGAGCTGATTACGACCTTGCATTTTGAGATTCAAATTATTGAGATGCTGGGTAATATCGACCAAAAATGCAAGATTAAGCACCCAAGTAGAATCAGAGACAACATCTACCACAAGTACTCCATTTTTGGTCTTCAATGTTGGTTTCTTCTCTTGCAAGAACACTCACTTCTTGACGGAGATAAAAGAAGCGTTCCAAAAACTTTTCCTCTACTAAGCCATCGGACATCACAATGAAAAATTCAATCCATGTACTGTGCCTCAACTTCTTGCAAAAAGGATCGGAATTGGCGATGCGTTAATCCTGTTTTCCGAATCTCATTGACGCATGTTGTCAATGATGCAGTGAATAATAAGACCATCTTGTTCGGGATTCTCGTTGCTAACGTGGTTTTTCAGGAGCTGCAGGCCCGTTCTCACTCCCAGTCATAGACGGAGCACCATCTGTTGTGAGCCCTGCCAACTTGGACCACTGTAATCCGGGAACCTTCAGCTGAACCAACTCCAGTATGGCCGTCTGTATCTCAATGCCATATGTACGATTGTGAAGACCAATAAAACCAAGAAAATCTTTAGGAATATTAAAATCCTCTGAAATACCACGAATGAACACGGGTAGTTAGTGTCGATATCATTGCTCTCATCAAAGGCAAGAGAAAAGAAAATGAACTCATTAGATTTTGAGGACAATTGTTCGGTGAAGTTCTTTCCTATTTTATTCGATTATTCGCACAATAGTCATTCATGATAGACTGATTTGGTCAAACAGGTGTGTTTTTTTCAGGAACGATGATCTTCGCTACATCTTTCATGCAATCTCTGATAAATTCTCGAGCAATCTTCTGCGCAACAATGCAGCTTGCAGTAACCACGGTATATTTATGTTGAGTAGGTTTCCTGAAGAAGTTTGGCATAGCAGATAACGATTTTTGAAGTTTGCTGACCAAATCTTCTCTTAGTTTTCTTGTAGTATTGGAATACTTATCACTGTGCATCGTATCGTAATGCCTTTTCACGTTGTAAGTTTTTGATACAGCAAGAGACTATTTGCACACGAGGCACAATGGCTTCCCCTTGAACTCAACAAATAAATTTTTAGGGTCCACTCATCTTGGAACAGCCGATCATCATCACGCTTTCTCTTAGTATTCATATTTGAACACATCAAATTCTGAAAAAAAAACAAACAAGAAATAAACCATCATTAAATGACATGCAAAAATAAATTTATAGTAAAGTAATAACAGTATGAAAGTAAAATCATACAGGCTGACACTGAATCAGTCAAACAATATTAGAATTAATTTTCTAACAAACATCACTGAGAAGGAATATGAGCTGAATATTTCTTCAACTATCTCTCACTTGCTAAAAAGAACCTATTTCAATTTCCTCAGTAGTACTTGCTTAAAGAAAAATAGAAAGCACTATGAAAGCATAATTACAGAGAATTGAAATGTTAAGAATAACTAAATTAAAAGAAAACAATAACTGATAAAAAAAATCGATCCAGAATCCATGATTTAATCCAGATCATTCCCTTAATCTAATCAATTATTCCTAGTCCCATTTCGGACGTTTCTGAAAATTTCAACATAATCCGTCCATAACCCTTTGAGTTATTTTGCTAACATACAGATAAACAAACGCTACCGAAAACATAACCTCCTTGGCGGAGGTAATAATACATCATACCTCTATGCCTCCAAATATTAAAACAAAGATTCAATGATTGAATTAACAGCAATTGTCTCGAATTTTTAACAGGAATCCCGAAATTAGCTTAAGACAACATCGCCTTCGTCAATGTATCAACAATGAAATCCCGCTAAAAAAATGTAAACAAACAAATTGGTAGTGTTGCTGAAATAGCGGTTCAATAAAAAAAAACACGATAAACAAAAATAGAATGATCTGGACTTCGTGGGCCACATCAAACCTACACGCGGGCCATATTTGGCCAGCGGGCCTGGAGTTGTGCACCACTGCTCTAGAGTCTTGGGGCCAACTACGAAACACTCAGAGAAACGAAGATGAGGCCTTCGCCGCATCAATGTTGACCACCACTAAGGCAGGACGTTAGTATACCTAACCTATAGTATACCTAATGAATCTTATCGTCTTTGGGGTATAAATTATATGAATGACAGAATCTATGAAATCATATATGTATGGTTATAGAGGCCCCTATTTTTAAAGAACTTAAAAATTTATTTTAAGGCAAAGTCCTCACAGATGTATGTATAGGATGATACTAAATGTTAAGTTTTCTACAGAACTCTTTTAGAGGTAATTGTCACCTGAACATTGAAGGAACACATGTTTTATAGTGAGTTGAGGGGAACAGTTGGTATTGGGAAGGAGGTAAGTTATAAAAGAAAGGTTCATTGGTAAGTAAGATCCATAATCTCAAAAGAGTCAAAATAACATATTATCTTCTATTTCCACATCAATGAAATTGAGGGATGTGAAGTTCTGTTGTTGATAAATATCCAATAAGAAATCGGTGAAATCGAGATAGACGAAGTTCTGTTGTTGATAAATATCGAGTAAGAAATCAGTGAAATCGAAATAGGCGAAGTTCTGTTGTTAATAACTATCCAGTAAGAAACCACTGAAATCGAGAGAGGTGACGTTTTGTTGTTGATAAATATCCAGTAAGAAATCAGTGAAATTGAGAGAGGAGAAGTCATGTTGTTGATAAATATCCAGTAAGATCAGATTGAGGGGTGTTCTCAACAATCTCACTTTGTATGTACATACTCGTATTAGCAATTCATTGACTGCTGGGGCATGGAGACCTGGACATCTGCTGTATGTGCATTCATTGCTGCTGATAACCCTTCACCTGATATCCAAATAAAATGGATATCTTATGAGATGACATTAACTTAGGGTTTGGTATCAAGTAGTGACTGGAAATAATGGTTTTCACGGCATGTAGAGATGATAAAGAGTCACTACAGATTATATTTCGTAAGATGCAGATTAAAGAACAAAATGCAGTGTTTTATATATGACAAATAGTTCAAGTGAGAAGTTTGATTCAAATGCAAAATCGTAAGCAAAACAATAGTGATTCCCATTGAAATAAAACCCAGAACAGGCTACACCATCTTTAGTTAGAGACTCATCTGTATACAAAATTAAACCCCAACTCAAACAATCAAGTAGCTCATGGTAATGATTCCGATATATGAGAGAGGTTATGTTGCGCACTGTGTATGTATATGCTGAATTTGAAGTGAAAAATTCAGTTTGTGCATAAATTGTAGCGATATTCCAGCGCGGTGGATGCAATATACCTCGGAGACAGTTCCCCCTGTTGTAGAAAGTCAGAAGCAATACCATCAATAGGTAGAAGCAAACTTCTATGGTTATAAAAATTGTAAAAAAGATTTTTTTATAGAGAAACTGAATTAGCTGATTGCAGATAGTGAAACCCCTTACTTGATACCACATACCTAGAAGTCTTCGTTGTGCCAGAGGCATATTATTTGCCATTTAAAGCAATGCGCAAGCCAGCATACTGGGTCCTTTCAAGTCTGGCTAGAAAAGAGTGAAAATGGTATATAAGAAAGAACCATAATCCAGAATAGAGGAGACTAGACTGGTATATATCAGTGATAGTGTTTTTCATTTTTTCATCCAAGATGAGTGTTAAAGAACTTTCAAGAGATTCGATAGAGATTTGCAGCGTTCACGTAAGTAATCAATATAAACTTTACAAGTGAGTGTGGAATCCTAAATTAATCAAAGAAATTTCCGGGGTTTTTTACTAACTCTAGTGTGTGATCTCTCAAATACAATGAATGATGGGAGGATTTGTAACACCAGGTAAAGATTCTAATTTTGAGTTTTATAAGGCGAAATCTAGCCTTCCAAATTCAGATCATTTCATGAGGCGGTTTAATAAACCATGCAATAACTTAAGAACTCTTAACAAGTTAGAAGCAGAGCAATATATGGCAGCATCATCAGCATATAGTGAAAGAGGGAAAGAAGTTCGGATTTCAGCGAACAAATCTTTAAGAGAAAATGCGTTGATTACAGATGATAATTTACTACTTTTCTGGCTGGCAGACATAATGATGGTAGAGGCATATGTGGGTATGCCAGTGTTGAGAAACAGATTATCCAAGTTAGCTTGAGTTCTGGAACTAGTGGCAGTCTGTGATCTAACTAATTTAGTCTGAACAGTTGCAACTTTGATATGGTCATGTTTAACAGTCATCACTTAAAACTAGCTCGGGTGACTAATGAGAATCAAGCTTGGAAAGGGGGTTGTGACAGGGAATTTTAGGCATAGGTGTGACTTGCAGGTGCTCGAACCTTTCTTCCTTTTCGAGTTTTTCTTTAGAGGAGTGATCAATCCATCTTCATTATTCAAAGACGGACGGAGATCAATATGTAAGACCCTCTCCATCTTCTTTAATAGGCTAGCTAGATATAACCTACGGCCATAGTTCTAAATCGGGCCTATGATCTAGAAATTAAGTAAGCTCGGTCTAGTAAGGCACATTGCACACAGTTATGGTATGCGGATGGTATAGCAATGAGTAGCTATCATAACACTGCTTCGGGCGGACTTATACGACCCCCTTCATCCACTCCGACTTTATCCAATAGACCAATATAATTACTTTAGAAGCAGTATTTTAAATGTAATCCTATGGATGTAGTATTTGGGGATGATGAGTGATTCTTGCAAAGCTTTGATTGACTCGGATGACCTCTGATAGGCCCTTGTGGCTTTTGGCATCCATTAAAGTAAGTTACGTTAACCCTTTGATGCCCGAATTGGCTATATATATATATATATATATATATATATATATATAATAACCCTTAAATCATTATATATTACGAGTCAAAGTGGCTTGAAATTGTAGTTCCATATGGCAATATAGGCCTACCCTAAAAGCGTTAAAAGGACAGAACAAATTAAGAACGAAATTGTTTATGGTTTGTTTATATGTGAAGTCATGTTGTCTAAGAATCTGCTAGTACATTTCAGCATTGACAGTCTCTTGTAGGAGAATAAGTGGACCAGGACTAGCAGCAGACATCACTTTCCATACCACTCCACTGCCTCCTCCATATTTCACTATATTCTTCACACATGTACGAGATAACCTTTCGCCACATCTTCATCGGACGTACATCCTACCATCGGAACCAATCACATTAAACTTCGATTCATCGCTAAAATGAACCTGCGACCACTGTTCTTCTGCCCAAACGACATGTTCATGAGCGTATCGAAGACGGGCTCTTTGATTCTTCTTAGAGATCAGAGGTTTCTTTGCCGGTGCCGAGCAAGCAACCCAGAACCTCGTAACCTTCGGGGAACTGTTTTGCGAGATACGTTGACATCAGAGGTGGAGCTAAACTCGCGCGATATCTCAGCAGCACTCTTAAACCCATCATTCAGTGACATTCTAACCATAATACGATCCTGTCTTGGTGACGTTTTACAATGTCTACTACTTTTGGGTTTAGCATATGTCGATCCTGATTACTTAAAACGAGCTACAATTCGTTACACAACACTTCTAGACTTTCATACAGTAGTTGCTATCACAGAATTTGACTTGCCCTCTTGGAGAAGGCACACAATCCCTTGTTTTTCATCACATTACACCTGTCGTCTCTCACAAGCCGCCATGTTGACAGATGAATGTTCCAATAATGCATAATCATAAGAAGTAACTGTTAGCCCATCAACAGACTCCTAAACACAAATACCTCGGTTGGTAGTTTATTTTATCTAGGTGACCCTTAACTTTTGGCCGCTGCAATTTGTAAGATAGTTTGTTTATTTCCTCATAACTTACAAAATATTTAATCCATTCACTTGAAGTTTTCACGAAAGATAGATATTAGATATATCTAAATGTGTATAATATAGTCTCAACGTTTTGTTAAATTCTATAAATATTTAAATACACTTGTTTTTAATGACCCTTATATTATGGCCGTTAGTGTATTAACAAGGTCAACAGACCTAAGTCGCGTGATCTCACTTATGAGTATATTGACGTTCAAAACGTTCAACAAGTGGGGAAATCCGACCCATAATTAGTTTTCTTTTAATAATTCCCGGACTAACTTGGGAGGACCTTTGCAATTATACCATTCGAAAGAGAATGTAAAACAAGGGTTTCTAAGTTAGAAATATGGAAGTTATTTTTAACTGTGACTGATGATGGGGGGAGGGGGAGTTACTGTTTGAAAATTAAAAATCTAAATCAGGGATGGGCAATAATTTTAAGCAGCAGGCGACATTGAAGCTTATGTGAAGCTTTGCAGGCCGCACTTAGACAGATGCAAATTTCGAATACATATACGTAATTGCAATTATCTTTCTGCATCTGTTTACATGTATATATTACATAGTCATAGATAGAGCTACACATTAATAACTAAGGGTAATTTTTGGGCCAAGTTTTGTCATCCCTTTTAAATTGTTTCCAAAATTATATCAAAGTTATTGCTTCAGGGTACCGTGGAATCCGAGCCACGATTTACAATTCTACATCATGTGATCATTACTCAGGGGCCAAGCGTCTCCCATCCCCGTACTAACCACAGTTAGCCCAGCTTAACTTACGCGAGTGAAAGAGAGCGTGTAGATAAGGGTAATGCAAATAAGTATTTATAAATGATCGTATTTTTTAAAGATAATTTTATCTACGAATGAAATACATTTGAAAATGACTGATTTAAGAATGTAACATTTAAAAAAAAAAATAATGAGCTGGATGGGTACATTTCATGAGTCAACTCAGACGGAGAAATGGTTAATATGGCAATCGTATGTGATAGAATCCGTGTTTAAGGGGAGATTTTAGCAAAATATTCAAGAATTAATTTTCAATATTTTGTCAACTTTTGATCGGAGGTTTACCCAACCTCCAATCTTGATGAATATGAAATATCAGGTATTTTAACCTTCACTTAGGGTATCCTCTCCACCCACTCGTTACAGTTCTTGTTAGAGCTGTTAAATTTATCTATGAGATACAATCACCGGCGTCGTCTACTACCCATAAGAAAATGTCAAGATATATCAGAGGTGATTCCAGGTCACCAGCGACACTCGGGCTCATCACAGATTTCGCATAAGACACATGTATAAAAGAAGGTAAGAGACGTAATGCACACCGCAGACTTATTATATGTACACTGATAATTTAACAATGAGACATAAATATAGTTTTAATATAAAAATTGCTCACTTCATTTATACATGAAGTCCAGTCGTCTTGGTTTGATCGCAAACTCGTATAATATTCTGTCGTGCAGCTCCTTCTTCTTGTCCAACTCGTTCAAAATGCCTTTCACGATGGAAATACGAGCACTGTGTCTGTCTCCATTTCTAAGTTAACGATAAAAATAAAGCAACCCTGCAAAACACAACTGATCTTTACACACAGAATGACAGCAATCAAATAACAACAGCGGCAAGCACAACAAACATTAGCCAGAGACCGATCTGACTGTCGCCTGTATTTTACAGTTGCCAAGAGATGCCAGTTAGTCTTTTACACCTAACAGGCTCGTTCGTATTAGCCCGAGTTGCTGGATAATATTTCGTTCCTTTAAGAATATTGTAGAACGGAAACCTTTCATAGATTGGAATTTAAATCATAATCTCTATAGAAATCTATTGTTTCAAGAAAACATTGAATTTTAATTACTTTTAGGATTATAAATAACAACTCGGGCTGTAACTTCTGAGCCCGAGTCAAGCGCGTGTGAACGATGTGGAGAGAACGTCTGCTATGAATGATATTTTTGACACAGGGCACCTCTAAGAAGACCGCCAGACGCTGAACGAAAATATATGAACTGCGACCAGGCTCAATAAAAGGAGACTGAGTTATTGGCTGCAATTACTTACTTGAAGTCAGTGTTGGAAGAAATTAAATCAGCTTGCAAATTCCTCGTTCACTTTACTAAATTTATAGTCGGGCTAAGCCTGAACAGCCCGAGTCGCCACTGATATATATATATATATATATATATATATATATATATATATATATATATATATATATATATATATATATATATATATATATATATCAAGAAACAGGAGCTTTTTCGAGGTAAGAAAAAGGGACATTAGAGGAACACTATAATAATCAAAGAGAGCAGAATGGTGGCACAATGAAGGCAATCCTTTACCAAAAAGACAGAAATAACGCCAGGAAAAAAAGTTTGAAATGCCTGGCCAAGACTCGAACCCGGGTCTGCTGATTGCTGGTCAGATGCTCTACCTTTAAGCTACCAGGTACAGTGACTATATTTCGCCCAAAGCTTTACCCCATCAAACCCAGCATCTCCCTAAGCTAGGAACCTCCATGGAATTTTTATACCACATCTTCTTACCAACTTACAATTAAAAGGCTCACTATCTATGTAACATACAAAGAAAGAGCAAATACAAGTTTTGCGGAGGATAACAACCTCCACAGGGCTTTCGCCCTATTTATTTTCTGCCTTTCAAAACAATTTTGAAGACAGAAAAAAGATGCAGAAACCTTCTTTTGCAGACTATATAACAATATAGTGCAAGAGAAAGGGAAATTGGAAGCGAATGAGCAATGAGACAAAAAACAGGAGTTTTTTAGAGGCAAGAGCGAAGGGCCATTAGAAGAACACTATAATCAAAGAGAGCAGAGGGTGGCACAATGAAGGCAATCCTTTACTGAGAAGACAGAAATAACCGCAGGGGAAACAAGTTTCAAATTCCTGGCCGGGACTCGAACCCGGGTCTGCTGATTGCCGGTCAGATGCTCTAGCGTTAAGCTACCAGGGTAAGAAGATGTGGTATAAAAATTCCTTGGAGGTTCCTAGCTTAAGGAGATACTATGTTTGATGGGGTGACACTTTTGCTCTTTATATATATATATATATATATATATATATATATATATATATATATATATATATATATATATATATAAATTACACTTGTCAAGCCTTACGTCTGATCACAACGAAGGCTGACCTAAGAATCCTCTTGCTCCATTAACATCTTGACACATAAATAAGTAATACTGTAACATGCCGAGAAGTGCAGGCTAGTGGCTTAAAAGCTTCGTTTGAATGAGTCTCTTTGTGAGACTCAGGATGGCCCAGTGGATACGCCGCTCTCTAACAGTGGTCCGGCGACACGGGAAGCTATTCGCAACTCGCTGACGCTACTTTCCTTCTTTATTTTTTCTTTGCCACTTTTCCTACACTTATCTACCATACACCTGGAACAGTTTTGCTATGAACTTTTACGTTTAAGTTGAAGGCTATAAGTTGTCGTTCTCTAGTTTTAGACGTATTAATTCTTTCAAATACATAATAACTTTCCTAATAATTATTTTTTAGACGTTCTGTGAAATGAAATTTGGACACTAATCCAGAGGCAAATTTCAAATAAAATTAAAAAGGTATTTTAAATAAAATGTATATTTTGGTGTATTTTGTTCCCTTATTTTGGACACTGCTGAATAATGAGATTATTATTAGATTGTTATTCATCCCTAGAAAGGTAGTTAACTATGACAAAGGCCACAAAGGCCTATCAGAGGTCATCCAAGTCATTCAAAGAGCTCTGTCAGAATTACCCATCATCCCCAAATATTGCATCCATAGGTCTGCATCGAGATACTGCCTTAAGCATCGCCAATCAAGGCTTGTTAAAAACTAAATAATGCAACCCTAACTCTTAATAGGCTTCATTTCTTAATTGTTTGTCGAATTAAGAAATAAAGCCTATTGAAAGTTGGGACCCGGTTTTTTTTGGGGGGGGAGGGGTCAACCTATACATCAATATTAAAATATGTATATTTGCCTCAACGTAAAACTAAAAAGAAACCATAATCTTTGTCCATCCACTTATCTAACCAGCCTTTGAATTTAAATTTAAACTATTCATAACCACTTAGGTAATTTATTCCAAATGTCTACCATTCTATTGGTAGACTTACTCATACCACAATTTGATATAATCCTTCGCATTTTTGTAAGCGTGATCTTCACTATTTATCTTGGTCGAATAATGTACTTTTTTTGTTTGTTTGTTTTTTACATTCAGTCCCACCCGAATGGTTTTGGTCTTCATCAATATATGGAAATTTTTACTAACGTAGAAACTTCCGCCAAACCAACCATATGGGTAAAAAATCATTAACTATTCACTCTTTCCTTCACTTTATATATTTTATGTCAATAATCCAGACCTCTGCACCTTAAAATAGAATAAAACTATGTACTATACACACACATGAACAAGTAAGTTTATGGCATAAATTAACTCCGAGGGTTTCAGGGAAGGTTTCTCTCTTCTAACCAACGGTACATGACTCTTAAAAATGTAAGGGAATGAATAATAATTCGCTGAATACATGTTTTGTGCAAGATCTTACAAATTCTAAGCCCAATAATTGCCGAGTGAAGGTGTTTTTATATTAAATAATAGTGCTCGCTGCAGGGGCCGAAATGGGTGGGTTCATAGGTGGAGTCTGGGCGGAGTCAACGCTGAGTCTGCGCAATGCGGTATTAAATGGTCATGAAAATCAACATTCTCAACCAGCCCGTCAGTTGTTGGAGAGACCGCATGGATGCAAGAGGAGTGAGTGCGCCCTTTGTGGGCAATAAGCTGGCTTGTGCCAGAGGAAGTGATGGAAGCCTACCAGCTTCTGGCCGCGTTGTTGATAGTGCAAATTCCTTACGATGTGTGGATTCCCTTTTAGATATTTGTGCCAAAACAGTGGCAGAACACATCCCATTTCAGCGGATAGAAGAGAAGTACACGCGCATCCCGGAACCAGTGCAGAGGAGAATAATATTCTGGTCCTTTCCCCGCCGGGAATCAGATATACGAATGTATTCAACATTCTCCTCTGTAGGAAGCGATAACCAGACGCTGCCCTTCTATAGAGGCCTACGCTTAGCCCAGTCTGGGAGCGTAGAAAACGTCTTGCAAGTTGGTAAGTTAGGCCCGCTTAATTTCAAATACACGACCCCCACCATCAGCCTAGACCCCTGTCATATACACACGCGCACACGACATTCCATGTGCACAATAGTTCGATATTCAGGAACATCTCCCATAGTTCGAAGATAACTTGATTCTTTCTAAGGTTATTGGCATAATGTGAAAACTGTGAGGTTAGGCCTATGTAATTGTAACAATGCCTAGTGATCAGATATGGGCAGGATTCCAACCAGCCGGAGGCCCTCTTAAATATACACCAGGATCTCGAATCTCATTTAAATTTGCTTAAATTCATCTTTTGTGTTTTGACAAAAGAGCGAAACTTGTAACGAAAACATTCAAATCTTAATTTTGGATTAAATGCCATTTACTGCCTCTTCGTTTAGAAAGTCTTGAAATTGCAAGGTCAGATAGTGATTATTGATGACCCTGCTAAAAGTTAAATAATTTTTACCAATGGAATTTTCCTCTTGTTTAATGTAGCTATACGGTTTCCGTTTTGAACTTATACACATTCTCAGGTGACCATCAGGGCATTGATCACTCACTGCCTCTGACATGCAGGGTAAATACTCTACCTATTGTGTGGGCATGTGAGGATCCTTTTGGAGGGTATTGGCAACAGCCCCTCGGTTATAGCCTCCATCCTGTAAGCATACCTGATACTTTTTTTGCTCTAAATTCCTTAGTGCTGGTTGCCTGTGCCCCGGGACACGGTAAATATGACCATTTTAATGTCCACCTTGAGGGTAAGCCAGTCTGAATATTTCAGGTCCTTTAATCCGGTGCTGGTTTCGGATTGCTGGTATGGGATCATGTTTATTTGGCCAAAGCGACCGCGAAGTATTTTTATAAACAACTGCTATTAAAACTATCATTATGGAAGAGATAAGAGGCTCTGGGGGCCATTCACGAAGCTCTGGAGTACTCAGTGGAGCACAAATCGAAAGAGAGTTAGGAAAGGGGAAAAAAATAGATGGTAGCAAAATTTGAGTCTTCATTCGAGGACACCTACTTTTTTTTTGTACAATGTCAAATTGTTGTAGTACTCGTTTCATGGCAATCCTTTAATCTTTATAATTGGTTTAAACCTAATATTTGTTTGGTAATTGTAAGATTACTGGCGCACGATTTTGTTAGCGATTACTACGAGATTATTAAAAATATCGTGGAGGGCAACCCCCGCAATTATAGGTGGGGTATGGGGGGGCTTCGCCCCATTTCGAAATTCCCTTCAAAATGATAGGTATATAATACAATATGATGCGAAGCAAAAATCGCTAAGAAAAAATGGTGCGCCACTAATCTTAACAATTATTCTTTGTTTAAATGTCTCAAAATTTGAGTAAATAATTTTTATTTTGAATCAATTTTAAGGTTCTTAGTGGACAGACACCGTAACAAAGGGTTTAAGCTGGACAATGTTAGGTTTAGGAAAGAGAATAGTAGAAATTGGTTTACAAATCGACTGGTAGATGAATAGACGCGTCTTCCCTGTAGAGATTTAAGACCAGACTGATTAGATTTAGGGATAAGGACGCTAAGTAGGACTGAACTGAGTGGTGGAAACAGGAGCTGCCTCCTATAGGCTGTTGATTATCCTTTTGTATATTGGTAGAGTTGCAATTTAGAGTACCGTATATATTAACACGATTCTTAAAGTTGCGCATCGACAATTATTTAAAAAAATTAAAGTTTTAACTCCAGCATTAGTAATTAAAGTTACCCAGTCTTTTGTCGAAAGACTGTTTAACGGTTATATTTTTCCTTTGCTATTACTGTGGCACATTTAACCTTTGATCCACTTACTCTCGACTTCTTTTCTTGCTTGTTTCATCCTTCTTTTCAATAATATTTCCTTAAAGTTGGTTTTGGGGTGACTTCGATAGGCCCTATGACTTTTTATCATCCATTTTTTTATGTTGGCTTCAGTTTTCGTCGATTCCTCTCTACTCTCTTTCTCATTCGAGGGAGGGGGGATAAGTATGAATCCTTTTTACCTTTTGGGGACTAGTTCTTATAGGAGGTCTCTAAATGTCCCGCGCGACCGTATCTGAGGCCGAGAACTTTCACTATTTCAATCAGTATCAACTTTTTTTTGGTCTTTTTTAAATATTTTTCTTTTTGGCCTGTGGCTCCTCCGTAGTTTAGTTCAGTTTGAAGTATTGCTTTTGCATCGGCATTTCTTTTGTATTTATTTGTACCAAGTCCTGTTCATCCCTTCCTCCCATGAGATGGTTCTTGGTACAGCCTAGATTAATGTTGGCTATGGCAATCTACTCCATTCTTACTCCTTTTTTCTTTATTTATCCATCCAGTTTGGTTTTCCACACATCACCCGCATTTTAAACCCCTGTGCATATTTCTCAAATTTCCTGGGTGGAGAAGTCTTCGTTGGTTTTCCCTTTTTTTTTAGCCCTCACATTTCTCAGGAAGGCCTACTGTGTCTAGCTTAAGATTCGCCTCCATTGGCACATTGAGACGACGTCTTGCGCATTTGAGGAAGGGCTGTTGACTCCGCTCTCGTTCGGCCTTTCTTGTGAGTTTTGGTTCGTCTATTCGGGTTCCCTGCTCCTGGATATTGGCCTTGTATGACATAAAGGAGCGTTCGTTCCTTGGGTAAGAGAGGACACCTGGTCTTAATGAGACGAGTGCAAGCGTGTATGAGTGATAACTTCTCAACGTCCTTTGCGGGTTAAAACGTTTGGGATAAAATGGCATAATTATTACTATGCGGAACTTAGCAACGCACATCATATCATGTGTATCTTATCCGGAAAAAACTGGGACCCGGCATGAACGAGCAAGGTGTGTAAACGCGGACGCCCACCGGTATGTGCGTTTCATTCTCCCCCGCACATTGTATGTACATACTCTTCCCTTCACAGACCCGAGGCAGACAATTATGTGGGGCTTGGAGAGACGTACACAAGAGGGCTGGGGGGGGGAGTTCTCTCGTTTTAAACGCTTTATTCTACTTTCCACTGTTTCGTGTATTTGGTGAGGGTGAAGTGAAGAAAATTTCGAAAGGGTTGATTAATTATGGGTTGTGTGGACAAACATAGGCGCAAAAATAAACAAACATTTGACGGAACACATGGAAAATAAAATTTGGCAGTTGATATCATTTTTCTTCAGAAGAACGGTCAGGAATTGATGGTTGGGGAGATGTATTCATGCCGACTTTCTCTCTCTCGTACACATGTGCGCATAAACCAGAATGTGTATATATATATATATATATATATATATATATATATATATTATTTTGTGTGATGGATCAATAGATTTACTTTTTGAATGCTGATAGTATGTTAAAATCCTCTCAAAAATTTTGAATTCCTTTCTACAAAAGAGGCTTACTTTTCACTTATTTTTGTATATTTGTTTTTTGCCAATTGGAATATAGCTTAATTATAGATTGTATTTCTTTTTTAAGTTTTCCTCAGTCTCCTTGAATGCGTTTGAAGCTCTCCTTCCCCAAGGAGGAGGGTATCTTTTTCTTACGGACACGTTTTAGCTTCGTTTTTGTCAAGGTTACGTGAGTGTTGCCATATCGTGCTCCTTTCGCGCGCACACATTGAATCCTCGGAAAGCGGGCGTGGTGAAATTTCTATATAACTCTGTTTAAGTTTATATTAATTATGATTTAATAGGGAAATGACTTTTCGAGGAATATGCATACTTATTGTTGTTAATCTTTTATCTTCTGGAATGAATTTTTGTTTGGAAAGCAGCACTAGCTCCGCCTGTTTGTGTGAGGACACCCGTACATTTTTTGATAGGTGGCTGCAGTTTACATAAGAACATAAGAAAAGAAGGAGACTGCAAAAGACCATTCATGCCCTACACTTGGCAGCTCCTGTGGGGAGGGCACGAGTTCATAAGATCTTAAGAAGGTTTAAAGTGGAATCACAGAGGCCCCCAAGGCCCATTGAAGTGATGCTACTGCTGAACAAATAATGCTTCCAGCCATAGCTACATCATCGGATGTAGGTCACCATATGGGATGGCGAAGATATCTAGCCTTAGTCGAGAATTTTACAAAGTAAAATGCGGGTTGACCTAAAGCAGCACATATGCCAACAGGTCAGAAGTATAGCCTATGCATTGGCACTTCTTTGTTCTATGAATAATTATTATCAATACATATAGTATATATCGTCAACCAACATACAAGGATAATATGCAGGTGGCTCTGATTACATAAAGCCTTTACTGCCCATATATATATATATATATATATATAATGAAAATTAATGCAATATCGCAAGAATGATGAGGAATTAAACTGTTCTGAATTAAATTGTCTTCGGAGAATGTGGTTTAATTCCTTATATATATATTAAGAAAAATTATTGATTTGAAAGACGTCAAGGTTCCTGAATTTACTATTGTTTCTGGCAGCTCGTTCCAAAGATTCACAATACGATTTCTGAATGAATATTTACCTATATCGGTATTGTAATTGATTTTTTTCAATTTAAGGTTATGGCCTCTAGTTCTCTTATTATTATCAAAATTTAAAAAGTCTGGCAATCTTACTATATCTATACCAGTAATCATTTTGTATACCTCAATCAAATCTTCTCACTGAGAACATTCCCAAATTCCTCAATCTTTCATGACATGGGAGTCTATGCAGACTAGGTATCATTTTAGTCGCTCGATGCTGTACACCCTCCAACATATCAAGGTCATGCTCATAATGGGGTGGCCACGCCGGAATACAATATTATATATGTGGACGAACATATGAGATATACAATATTTTAATCACATCCTTACTCTTATAACTAACATTTCTCTTTATCAATCCCAACATTCTATTAGCCTTGTTCTTTGATTCTATGCAATTTGTTTTGGATTTTAGGTCACTTGTTATAATTACTCCCAAATCTTTTTTACAAATATGTAGGGATTTACATTTATTATGGTTTAACTTCACCTGCCATTTATGGGCCCAGGCAACAATTTTATCTAGGCTCCTCTGGAGTGTTAGGTTCCCTTCCATGTTACTTACCGGAAAGAACAGCTTGACATCGTCCGTTCTTTTGGATTGGTTTAGCGGCGACCTGGGATCTTGGGCACTCTGCATTATCTTCGGTTCGTGTACCTACACTGGGATTTTAGGTTCATTTAAGGGTACCCGGGGTCAGTAAGTGCTTATTTCAGTTGGCAAGTTTTCTTTTGCCGGATATCCCTTCCAAGCCTACGAAAAATCTCGCCTCAATAGTAACTAGTTCGCAAACTAGTTGTCGCAACCTGTAAACCTTTCCCTGATTGTAGTCAAATTATTCAACCGTGTTCCCTATCACCAGGTTGGTGTGCATCAATGCCACAAAGACTCCACCCTCTGTAAGTACATCTACCCCCCTCCCTCTCTTTCATCATATCGATGTGGCTATGTGTTTTGTACCGTCTCTACCAGTTGTAGATGCTAGGACTGAACTTTGTGATGGGAACAGAAGCTAACTAATAGCCTATAAGGCTATTAGTTAGCCTTTTGCACTCCTTTCCTTATGTTCTTTGTTAAGTTTTCATATTTTTACTTTAAAGTAGCCTAGTTCTAGGCTGTCGTGTTTTTCGGCGACTTATGCCCAAGTGGGTAGTTGCCAGATGGGCTCCATAAAATTAAAAAAAAAAATCCTTATGTTCTTAATATAATTCGACGGGTGAAAAAAGCCACAAATGCCTATCAGAGGTCATTCGAGTCGATACCAACCACATAATCCCCCTCCTGTTACTGCGCCTGTGTCGGTGCTACGCCTGGCCTAAAAGGAACTTGGGCCAAGATGAAGCGATGTTGTTTAAACATTTTGGGTCTGAAAAAGTAAAAATCGGATAGCCTAGGTACCGGCTAGCAACCCCCTCCCCTCCACATGGCTAACAGTAATTCGTACCCGGGTACTTATGCTTATCTCCCATTTTTGTTTGTCTCGGGGGGGATTTGGACTTTCCCTGTCTGTCCATGATTTTAGGATTATAAGATTGCTTTGTGCGCTCATTCGCTCCTCCCATGTACCCACTTTCTCTATTTCGCTCATATTTCGTGGCCTCGTTGAATTGCATATTATATTCTTTGAATAACACTTCGTAACAATGGTTTTGTTTAATGCATTTATTCATGTTTTTATGTATTCTTTTTGTAGTTTAATTCAAATTTTACCGCACTTGTGGTACCTATATCTTTAGAGATTTTCCTAGTTTTACATTTGGTCTCAAGAATCACCCATCATCCTCAAATACTGCATCGATAATGCTGTTTCTAAAGTATCACCAATCAAGGCTTGTTAAAAACTAAAGCATACAGCTGCAATATATACATCAATATTAAAATATATATATTTCGTCCAACATAAAACTCTCCTCCCCCATAATCTTCTATGCCCATCTACTTATCTAACCTGCCCTTGAACGCATTTAAATTTAGAATACTCACAACCTCCTGAGGTAATTTATTCCAGAAGTCTACCATTCTATTGGGGAAAAAATATTTTCGAAAATCTCATTTACACAGTTTTTAAATCTTCAAATAATAGCCACTGATCCTGTTATTGTCCTCCAGATCCAAGAACTTGCTAATATCCAATTTGTCTATCCCATAATTTTTGTTGAAAAGCTCAATCATATCGCCTCTCACACACCTTATTTCAAAGGAGAACATATTCAGTATCCTGAGTTTATTTATATATTCAAGGTACCTCAGGGAAGGTGCCATTTTTTTTGTTGCCCTCTTTTGCATTGACTCTAGCAGGTTGATACTAGAATGTGGGGACCATGCCTGTATACAATACTCAAGATATGGCCTAAGGAGGATAACCTCCTTACTTTCGTAACTACCATTTCTCTTACTGTAGCCGAACACTGTATTTGCTCTCAGTGATCTATTACTACTCATGAAAGTCCTTTTCATCCTCTACTAAGTTCAGCCAATGTCCATCCATTTCATAGCTAAATTCTCTATTATCTCCTCCCATTTGTATAACTATTTTTTGTGTTAAAAGTCATCTACGACTTGTGTGCCCAGGATACTAATTTAGTTGCTTTTGTAATGATGATCGTCAGTTCTACCCCTAAGCAAAGGAAACACGAATATTTTGTGTATCCTTGTAAGGCAAGCATCTTGAAGTCCCCATAAACATCCCACTTAAATTGCAGCATATTTGGTTTTTGTCCTTACTCTTATAACTAACATTTCTCTTTATCAATCCCAACAATTCTATCAGCCTTGTTCTTTGAGTCTATGCAATTTGTTTTGGATTTTAGGTCACTTGTTATAATTACTCCCAAATCTTTTTTACAAATATGTAGGGGATTTACATTTATTATGGTTTAACTTCATCTGCCATTTATGAGCCTAGGCGACAATTTTATCTAGGCTCCTCTGGAGTGTTAGGTTCCCTTCCACGTTACTTACCGGAAAGAACAGCTTGACATCGTCAGTTCTTTTGGATTGGTTTAGCGGCGACCTGGGATCTTGTGCACTCTGCATTATCTTCGGTTCATGTACCTACACTCGGATTATCGTAGTTTTCTATCCTTTGTATGGAATGTGCAAGATGCAAAGATAGATATTTCTTTCCTTGGTGTACTAACACTGTTTTGAGGTTTCGCATTAGCTGTCTATGAACAGTCGTCATTCCGCAGGATCATGCGTTAATCCAACAACAGTAAACAAAAAACATTGCCATGAACACATCCCGATGAACATCAAAGTAAAATTTATTCATGTATGCTTCCGGTACACAGATGTCCTGCAGTCTTTTCCTAGTAAATTTCGTTCCTTCAGCCTGGATGTTAAAAGTTCAGTTCTTGACTTAGTGAGACCTAAGTCCATGATCACATGCGCCATCCAGTGCACTTTGACTTGGGAAGTGGGGCATGCATACCGCAACATCTTCTGTCTAAAAATATGACTACATTTAGCAACTTCAACCAAAAAGTAAAATTTATGTAGAATATTACGAGAAGTTTTCCTACTCACTTCTTCTGGTGGATGTGGTACTGGTATTATGAGGGACAGGCGCTACAGATAATGGTATGTCTAAATACTGAAGAGCTCATCTTCCTTTAACTTTTCTGTACTTTGTAACATCTATCATGCAGAAATAGCAGTCATCCTGGGGGTTGTTCAGCTCTCTCCAGAGTCTGGGAATAGCAAAAGGCATGGCCCATGGCCTTTTTGGTCACCCATGTGCATTCCAAAGTAGTCTGTACGCTATTCAGAATTCGGCATCTTCCACCATTTTGTGATGTTAACGGCCGTATGCTAAGAAAAATGTGAAATGCACTTTTATTAGATTTAGTGTAGCTTCATAATTATTTATAAATTTATTATATGCAAAAGGCTAAAATGTAAAATACTTAAAAAAAGAAATGGGTTTTTTGCTCAAATGTGCATTTCACATTTGTTTTTAGCATACGGACCTTACTAAGCTTTGCATCCTCGAGTATCCATACTCAAGAAAAGCTAAAATAGGAAATCTTAGGAAATAAAATGAAATTAAAAATACATTAAATTGCAGAATATATAAATCATCATAAAGTGTTTTTTTAATAATATAAAAATCAATTTATTTCTGTAACGGTTGATACAGGAAAATACTAACATTTTGGGAATCGGCGCAAAAAATGAATAAACAGTAGAGAAATCACACTAAACAAAAGTTTTAATAAAATTGTTACCTAGTGTAATCAATAGGTTAGGTTCACGTGGCATTTTAGTCCGGTAACCCTAAAATATGAGAGTGTGAGGCAACCCCATGAATTTAACCGAGCCTGTTGTCCTTTCAATTTTTCCGTCTATTTTTAAAACGAATCTCTTCGGCGGCCCGTAGTCGAAGTAGGCCGATTCTAAAATTTGATGTCTCCACCCAGACTGTTGGTGACGTGTCTATATTTCAAATCGATACAATTAAGAGAAAAGGTGAAGGCTTGACCTTCGAATGTGAATACAACCCTCAAGCCCACATAATGATATTCTAAAGTCACTATAAATATGTGATTTTCTGCATTCTGGCTCTCAGAATCTATAAACCATTTGGTATTGAGGAAGTTTGCTCGCGAAGCATTCTGTGATTAATCAAGGGGCCCTTTAGTGCTTCCTATATCCTTTGCTATTTTTCCCTTTCAGTCGTAGTGGGTAGTCAAGAGTTTAAAAACAGAGTTAATAAAAATACCAGACGAATCAGGCGATAAACCCCCGCTTCCTAAAATAAGTAGGCTCTTTTTAAAAAGATGTAGAACTTGGTCTCGTTAGATATTTTCTTGAATGGGAGATAAGCGCTATCATTTGGCTTGGGAGAAAACCTTCAGTTTCTAAATTCGTTTATTTGTATGATTTTTTTTTAATGGTGTAAAGGCGTGCTACGTTCACTGTCCCTCGCTAGGGTTAATTCGTCTTGTTTTTGTAGCGATCCCAAATATCGTCTGCCCTTTACATTTATATCCAACCTGGTTCGTGTTTAATCTTCCATTTCTCCCCCAAAGGATTAATGTTTTTATACTTTGGAATATTGAAGCCTTTTCCTTGTAGGTTTAAATACAACAACACTCTCCCAGCACCTGAAATGCCCTTTGACCTAATAATTGGCGGGGAAGGGGGATTTTCCTCATGTTTTGTACATACATCTCTGACACAGTCTGTCATTGATGTATAATATTATCCCTTGTCTCGATTTCTTTAAGAGAAGCGAGCCTTCCTGTAACCACACGAACATTCAGCACTCGGGACAGCGCAAACAAAACAACACAGGGGTTCAATTGTACTGAGAATCCCATTGCATAAATGTGTGTAAGAAAGTGTTATTGACTGTCCTTCGATCTTTGAACATCTCTTGTCATTGAAGGGAAATGTGATTGTTTTTTCTGCTAAGCATAAAGTCAAATAACTTGTTTATCCTGTCGTGCACATCAGAAATATGCCCACGGCTCTCAATCAGCTGAGAACATTTTTTCTTAAAATTAAGTAAAAGTTGAAGATTTATGGATGGCTTCAATACATTTAAGCAAAAGTATTACATTTGTCTTCGTAGGATTGTTTTGGGCAGCGAGCAATGCTGCAGATGATTTATACACGCTTGGGATTTAAACGTTATGAATTTGTATCTTGAATACAAGTTACTTTAATTTTATGTAACTTCGGTCAAACATCCATAACATCTTGCTTAATTAAGAAAGTGTTTTACTTGTTAAAATAGGGACAGTTTGGTGTGAATTAATGACAAGCTGTCCATCAAGCGTTAAGGGATCACTTGCTCCAGCAGAAATTCTTTGCGAGGCTAAAGTCGCCCTTCTGCCTGCCTCTCTTTGTGGTGGTGGTGGGGGTAAGTATACTAAAGTGGTGTCAGTTGTGCGTCGTAGATAGCAACTGCAAAATGGGCTGGGAGCTCGTTCCCATGAATGTTCATTGTCTTTGATCTGTCTCGAAATTCTCTGGTTCCGACCCTCCCTCAAGGTGGCTTATTTTTTTCTAACCTCTCCAGCTTTTAAGTTCTCTTTTTGTTTTGAATTCCTGTAAAGGCAAACTCTAGTTATTGCACAGTGCTCTAGTTTTTAAAAAATCAGTTGAAAACCCTTTAAACTCTGGGAAAATGTCACTTCTTTAGACTTTTTATAGCCGGTATAGGCGGGCTCCTTGCCATAAATTTAGTATGTTTATTTCTTCCGAGAAGAAGCTTCGCCATTGGTGTCGATTTAGATGCAAATTCTAAACACTGGTTTTTGGCTTGATTAATTTTAAACATCATTAATTTCGTTGCATTCCTAAATTCCATCTAGGGTCTTCGCGGTTTTTTCACATTTGCGTCCTCTAAATTTTGGTTGTGGTTCCTTTATCTGCCATGTCCCTCCTTTTCCATCCAAGCTGGGTTCGGTTGTGACTTATGCTCTTGTTCAATATATGAATATATTTACATGTGCGCAAATGTATATACGCTAAATCGTGTGCATTACTCCTTTAGTCGTAATTTTTCCTACACCATATTCGTATCGAAATTTTTAGGTTTGCCACTAATATATATTGCATTATGCTGTATTCAGGTTTCGCCCGCGCGTGTAAAGTATATGTCCCCTACATGGTTGGAAGGTTCCTTACATGTGCAACCGAAACCTGTTTGTGGAATTTCATTCTTTAGCTTTCGGTTAAACACCGAAAGCAAAAAGGCTGGGAACAGGGTTGTGGTAGGCTCTTATTAAATGTGGCTATTGTCTTGTTGATGGAGGGAACGGGGTATTCAAAGCTGGTGATCACAGACATGTATAGTGAGATGAAAAGATGTCCCTTTGCCTGGGAAAAAGATCTTTCGACGACTTGCTGAGCCTTCGGAAATTAACGAATACAGTTGCGGGTGAGGGGCTGTAAATTGGAAGGCCTGTATACTGAGCTACATGCGAGAAAAGCTCGTTATCTAATAAGTGTGATCCCATCAACAAAGAAATCAAAAAGTACTAGATAAAAGTTTCCATTAGCGTGTGTTTATTTCCTACGCTCACGGGCGTGCAGTTTGGAGGCTGAATGCCTCCTTGCAACCCAGTTGTAACCATGGTAGAAACCAGTTCCAAAGAGGGGTTCTTTGTTGAATTCAGTGGACCGCGACGACCGCACGTCGCAAGACTTCTAGAATGCTTGCTATTTCCTTACTTTTCTTGCAAATCGGCTTTGGAGGAGGAGCGGCGTCGTCCTCCGCTTCCCTCTCTTTCCCATCCATCTCGGTGTTCATCGAGAGACAAGAGTTGTGCTGTGCCAATGTGGGTGTGGTTTGACCTCTGCTCGAACGGCGCTGTTTGTTCTGAGCTTCGCCACCCACTGAACTCTGCTGCACCTGGCCCGCGCCCGTCATTTCCACGATGGCTCAGGAAAGGTGAACATCGAATTAATCAGCTGATTTTGGACAAGGGTAGAACCGGTAAACATAGATAACCATCTTGGGGTCAACCTAGAACGAATTCAGCGTCGCCATCTGGTTCCCATATTCGTTTCTGGCTTCTTTTTTTTGTACTCGCTGGACAGGGAAATCTCAGTGTGATCCTGTAGCCGTTGTTATTTGACCTTGTTCATGACCCCGGTAGTTTTCGTTGACCTTCGTACACGACGTATGACGTGTAATAAGATTATGCACGCTACCTTGGTCTCGAGACAGTGTAGACATGTGCGCCCCGTCGTTAACGCGCGTGTATATGCATTAGTTGTTGTACGTTTCCAACACCTTTGTCCCCATACCTGGGCCCCAGCGGCGTTGAAGTCGGCAACCCACATTTTCCGCGCGCATCGGTGCGCGAATCACGCCCCAGAGCGTCCGAGACCAGGCACCAGGGCAGGCTCCATTTTTAGCTGCCACAAAGATCAGGTTAATTCTAAGAGACGAGGGGGGGGGGCCCTCGTCTCTTAGAATTAACCTGATCTTTGTGGCCCGTGAGACAGACACTGGAAAACCAGGGAAAGGTTTGCGACTGATGAGTGGGTGCTGTTTGACGCCAGATGCAAATCAAGGTGCACACAAAAGGAGCTCGGGACCCTGGAATACGCCTCACTCCCACATCTTGTTTACAATTCGGCCATACGCGGCGCCCCAACCGTGAGAGGGAACCAAGTACCTTTGACGCTACTCAAGACTACAGATCCCAGTAAATGTTCAGATTTCAATGGTTTCCAAGGGAATTCAAGTGTGTTTGATGTACAAGGTGGACAGCTCTGTTGCGATTTTGGTGGTGCTTCAGTTGCAGCGAGTGCTGAACGTTCACGAGCTTGTAGAGAGGAGTAGAGTAAAGGCTTGGAGCAGATGGGGGATGGAAAGACGGCTAAAATGATGCATTCCCAACTAAAATAATTTAGAATGATCACGATCATTTGTTCTTTTTTCCTCAGGGCCCATAAAGCATTGTTTTTCTTTACTTATAAACCATTTAATAAAGTTAAAAATACGAAGGTTAGTGTGTGCTTATCTACGTCTATTTTGTGCCACCCTTTATATATTCACTTCTTTCGGTCTTTATCCGCCAAGGAAGCGCAATCTTTTGTTATGCGTAGTTTTTACTATTCCCTTCCTTCTATATGTCCCAGCTTTTGTTGTATCTATAATAAGTTTTAAGCCTCCCATTCTTTCTCTCTTAAACGACTGGTATGGTTGGGGATGCCTTTGAAGACTTCAATGGTTTCCAAGGGAATTCAAGTGTGATTGATGTACAAGGTGGACAGCTCTCTTGTTTTCTTTGGCTTTTTCAATTAATCTTTTCGGGTATAGGGAGAGTTCACACTGTCGGAGCTCCCCCATTTCTGTACCTGTTGGCGATGCCCCTAGAAATTTGTTTTCGTTAGATTTGCTAATTGCCAAGCTACGTATCTCTTCCCTTCTACCTGCCTTCATTATCGGATGGGTTAGATTGCTCGTCCTTTCTGGCTATCTACTTTACATTCCTACTAAGTTTACTTTCCTAAGCCTTTACGAAAACTGGGAGGAGCCGTGGATTGTCTCGGAAGTTCCGCTTTTCGGTGGGTTGTGTGCTTTCACGCAGCCGGTCTTACGCGCAGGGCGGTTTCACGGGTTGATGTCAAGCAGGTGTCCGGAAACTCACGCCGTTGCCTTTGTCTGGCAAACTTCTTTCCGCACATCCGCTTCCCACCGAACGCCAGTCGATCAGGTGGAGGAGTACCTCGACCCTCATAAGCGGGTCTAATGAAAATTTATTTTTTTTGTGCATATTGCTTTGGTATTGTAGACGACGCTAAGTTGGTTCGTCGTGTCGCCGTAGCAACTAAACGAGACGGAACTCCGGTGGATTTAGGAATGGAGTCGACGCTGTAGAGTTGGTGCCATGTGGAACCACAATTTCAAGCCACTTTGACTCTTAATATATATTGATTTTAGGGTTATAATTTATCTATAGTCCAATTCAAGCTTCAAAGTTTTAAGAAGACACTGATTAGCTTGCAGTCCGCTTGTAAGACCGGGACTTCAATTTACTCCTTGACCTCTTAGAATCTTGACTAGTTAATGGTGGACATTCCCACCGCCCTTCCCCCCCCCACACTTAACACAACGAGGTTTCACCCTGAACTACCCCCACCCCCCGGGATCTCGTCTTCTCTATTTCGTGGAACCTCACAGCCGAGTGGTTTCGTCTCTGCACGACCAGCTCTGGTTCAGATCCTGTTCATGGACGCATACATAATTTACCACCTTGTTCATTGGATGAAACCATACCACCCCCACGGCCCTGCCTTCCCCCCCGAGCAACGCCATCTGTCCCTCAAATTCGGAAGCTTCCTACACATTTGATAATTGTGCGGAAAATAGACAATTGTATAATCCAATGAGGGCGTCCGTGCTCACTGGACAATAAAGGAAGTGGCAAGCTACTTCGTCTCAAATGTGTTTAGTAACTTTCTTTGCAGGTATCTTGCAATCTCCCAGCATGAAAGAAACTGGTATGAGATCTATTACCCCTTCCTTACCATATAACCACATAGCCCTATTACCCCCTATCCCCCCCTACCCTATAGCATGCGCAGATGCAAGAATACATTAAGAAAAGGACTAAGCAAAAAAATAGGCTTCGCCTCGTATCTTGGAAGGGCCAAGTGCGGATTCTATTGAGAGAATTCCTCTGTCGGCGTCTACGCTCATTATTGTGTGTTAAAAATTCACAAGGGAAAACCAACGAGGGCACCTCCCCCAAGATGCTTTTAGGAAGAGATCTTTGAAAAAAGTGATACAGATGGACGAAGTAAAAATTTGGTTCGGGAGGGCCGGCATGTGTGTGGTCGTATTTCTTCCCCCCTCCATGATGCGGGTGGAATTCTTTCTTCCCAAAGCCAAATATAATAATAACAACAAAAGGTTTTATTTGGCCATTTGACTACAAAAGTTATTTCATCTGTGCCGACACATTTTCGGGATGTTGATTTGAAAAACTCGCAAAATCCGCCATTATAAACCCGATTGCAGCTTATAAATGTAAATAAATCTGTAGACAAAAAAAAAAATCTGCATCGTTTTTGCCTGTTCTTCTATCGTAATTGTTGCAGGTATGTTACACATGGAAGTGTGAATGGTGTTTCGTTCAAGTACATAGATTTCGTTTAAGTGGTTATTTTCGAACAGATGGGTCTGGAGTCCGTCATGTAAAAAAGAATACCTTTTAAGAGAAAACCAGCAACTCTGAGCAGAAGCAGAGCGCTTCTCGTCAAGGAGGGGTGTTGGAGACTTGCAGAAGACACCCTATTGCGTCTTTACCTGAGACTAAGAAGACGCATAGTAAGTTCATTAAAAAAAAATACTATTGAAAATCTATGTTAAGGGAATCGGGAAAACAGACTCCCTCCTACATATAAGCGTTTTAATAGGTTAATAAATAAACCATTTTCTAAAATATCACGCGCGGGGGGACTTTCATGGTTTAAAGTTAATATATGAGAAGTGTTTATAGGTACTTATTAGTGTTTTTTACGACATATATAAGTTAGGACATTTTATCTAGTAATTGGACAGTGGGACACATTCTGACATCGTCGACGTATCTTAAAAGAAATAAATAACTAGGATTTATACATTTACCCGAAAGGAGTCGAGGTTTTAGTGGATATGTGATAGCCTTACACTTTTTTCATTCTCGGAATTGCCTTTTCGTTACTTTTCCTGTCCTGTGGGTGCCCAGTTTAACAGCATCATGGTGAAGGAATTAATTCTTTTGGTTATTAAAAGTAAACTTGTATGAATGGAACGCGAGGGTTATCTTAACGGGTCTATTTTACGGCATCTCCAGTATCTATTTCAGTAGCGTGCGGTGACTTTTGAAAATGAAGAAGCCATGCAAGTTTTGCAAAAATAAATGTTAATTGAAGAAAATAGGTTTTCGTTAAAAATAACTATAGAACTGTAAAGTACTCATTTTATTTAAATTTTATTCTTTTAAAACTTTATTTAAATGTTAAAATAGCTTATGTAAGTATGTGCAACCACAAGCCAAGATGTTCTATCATATTGGCCTACTGTATTTGCGAGTGCAACAATTTTGGATGACGTCTTCTAGTCTTGGCGTAGGCCTACCTGTTTTAAGTTTCTTTTTCATTATAAGTTATTGTACTGAACTTCCTTTAACTAATTTTTAAATAATGCAATCGCATTTTCTCAACTTTATTTGCATCCATTTTGATTAATTAAAGGGAAGTTATTACTTTTAAAAATGAATAAACAATACGCTACACTTATCTAAGCACTTACTCGCAGCTACTAACTGAACTCTAAGATGCTAGGGGCGACTTCAATAGGACTGCCAGAATCCAGGAAATATAAACAAAATGCATAAGATAGAAGAGCGTAACCATACAAAGTTTAGGCTATTTTGAAAACTTTCAATAATTCCCGGAGAAACCTTGGGAAGACCTTGACAATTCTATCATTCGAAAGATAATGTAAACACCTTAAGGGTTTCAAAATTCATTAAAATCGGTCGAATAGTTATGATGTTTTTTGCCCCCCCCCCCAAAAAAAAACAACTAATTTCCTGTCTAACCTTGGGTTACTTTGGCAATTTTATTCTTTGAAAGGGAATGTAAAACAATATGAAGATTTCAAATTTTATTAAAATCAGCCGAATAGTTATGAAGTTATTGACCTCAAAAACTAATTCCCAGGCTAACCTTAGGGTTCTAATTTCGTTAGAATCGGCAAAATAGTTATGATGTTATTGCAAAAACAAATAATTCCCGTGCTAACCTTGGGAGGACTTTGGATTATATTATTCGAAATATAATGTAAAACAACATAATGGTTTCAAATTTCGTTAGAATTGGCTGAATGAATTGTTACAGTGTTAATAAAAAATAGAGCAAAACTTGGACCGACCGACATTAGTGAGATGTAGAGTCGCCCTCAACTAAAAAGTCATAACTTTCTAAAAACATAACTAAATTATATTAAAACCAGGCAATGGCTTCGCTACTAAGATTAAAATCTAAAAAAAAAGCAGCCATGGTTAAATTATGGTTAAACCAGGCAATGGCTTCGCTACTAAGATTAAAATTTAAAATCTAAAAAAATGCAGCCATGGTTAATTTTTTATAAATTTTCTGAACTTCGCCAATTATAATCGTCATCATCATCACTAACGCTATAATTTAATATCAAAAACCAAATGGTGAAGTTCAGAAATAAATATAAGTATCGAATTTTTTTAAAACCCAAATAATTAATTACAAATGGTGAAATTCAGAAAATTTATTTTTATATATCTTCTTCTATAACTATATTTTAGCAACGTGATATTTTGAAAGGGGGGAAATTTAGTTTAGAGTTCCTTTTTAAAACTATTATAATTGGTGAAGTTCAGAAATTTTAAAAAAATATAACCATGGCTACTTTTTTTAGATTTTAAATTTTATAGAGTTAGTGACGTGATGATAAAAAGGAACTCTAAACTAAATTTCCCCCCTTTCAAAATATCACGTTGCTAAAATATAGTTATAGAAGATATATAAAAATACATTTTCTGAACTTCACCATTTGTAATTCTTTGGGTTTTAAAAAAATTCACAATTTCGATACTTATATTTATTTCTGAACTTCACCATTTTGTTTTTTGATATACGGCCTTAACTTTTTGTCGCACCTCATTTATGGAATTGGAAAGGCGAAAAAATGGTCACACCCTATTGCATAGTCTAGAATAGTAAAGCATAGTATATAACATAGCATATTATTGCAAGCAATTAACAAACAAAACGACCTAATAGAAGCCACCCAAGATGTCGCAGAGAATGTTTCTGCTGATTGCATACCAATTTTGACATCATCAGTAGACAGCAGATTGTTAAAATTATTCAGAAGGGTTCCATTGTTCAGGAGCTCTTGAACAGTTCTTTTCCTCAGCGAGAATAATCCCACCCGACCTGTGGGTTACCCTTGATTGAGATAGGTCTACGGGAGCACAACCCCGAATGAAAAAGCTGTGATGGGGTCCCAGATTGGGTAGCTTTCGACAAACAGGATGTCCAGCAGACCTCTGCAACCGCTTACAGTCGATGGTCGTCCTGATTAACTCTTGCCACCATCAATTCTGTGTGAGGCTAACTGTGGGCATAGGCCCAGCGCACGCCCTTCTCCTCATTAATCCACTCACTGCGCAAGCACAGATTCACTCATCTTTTTTTTCTCATCTCTCTCTCTTTCATTCAATCATCCTCTTCACACACTCATTCCTCCATTAACCCTTTATCATCATACCCATAAATTCATCTCCATTTTCATCATAGCATAGCATAGCAAAACATAGTATAGTATCTCATAGCATAATATAGCCTAGCCTAGCATAACCCAGTATTGTCTAGAATAGTATAACTTTTTATAGCATAGCCTAGTATAGTCTCGTATAGTAGCCTGGCAAAACCTAGCTTACCGTAGGATAGCCTACCATAATAGGCTAACATAAAGCTTAGCATAGTATAGACTAGCTTAGATTGTCTAACATAGTAAATCCAGCCTAGCATAGTATAACGGAGTATCGGATAGCCCTAGCCTATGATTCCCTATAATAATAGAACTTACCATACCATACTCTAGCGTATAGCTTAGACTGCAATAGTATGACTTAGCCTAGACTAATCTAGCCTAACCGATAATGTATATATAGTATGGCCTATCTTGGCCTAGTAAGCATAGTAAAGCCTAGCCTAACAAAAACTAGCCTAGTACAGCCTAGCATATATAGGATAGTAAAGCTTAGTATAATATAGCCTGTCTAACTTAGTATATTTTAGAATAGTTTAACATAGTATTGCCTAGCCTAACCTTGCAAAGCCTAGCATAGTTGTGCCTATTTTCCATAGCCTACCTTATCTTAATCTAGTTTAGTATAGTATAAGCATAGTATAAACTAGTCTAGTCTAGCGTAGTATAGTCCAGCATAGCCTTGCATACCCTTGTATCGTCTAGCCTAGCTTAGCATGGTATATCTTGGCATAGCACACCCAACCATAGTCCAGCTTAGCATGGTACACTATAGTCTAGCGTAGTATAGTCCAGCATAGTCTTGCATACCCTTGTATCGCACAGCCTAGTATACCATAGGATAGAATAGCATAGTCTACCCTAGAGTAGCTAGTATACCCTAGCTTAGTTATAGACTTACATATATAGCCTAGCATAGTATATATTGGAATAATCTAGCTTACTATAGTTATACCTGAGCCTATCACAGTGTATAAGCTAGCCGAGCCTAGCTTATTAAAGTATAGCCTGGCCTGCCTAGCAGAGTATAGCCTAGCTTAGCGCAGCCTACAATTGTATATTAAAACTTAATCTAGCTTAGCTTACCCTAGTCTAGTATAGCCTAGTTCACTGGAGCCTAGCCTAGTATATTCTATCCTATCATAGCCTACCTTAGTTAGTATAGTATATCATAGTATTGCCTAGCCCAGACTATTAGATCTTAGCCTAGGCTTGCATAGCATGCATAACATAGCCTAGCAAAGCCTCACTTATGCTAGCCTGGTATATCGAAGACTAGCCTAGTGTAGCATAGCTTAGTACATCGTAGCCTAACCTAGCATACCATAATATAGCCTAGTATAGCCTTTCATGCCCTGGCTAGCCTAGTATAGCTTAACCTAGCATATCATAATATAGCCTAGTATAGCCTTTCATGCCCTGGCTAGCCTAGTATAGCTTAACCTAGCATAGCATTAACTATCCTAGACATCTATAGCCTATACTATACTATTATACCCTAGTCAAGCATAGCTTATTGTCTAGCTTAACATACTATATGCTGTCCATAGCATATTATAGCCCAAATTAGCATAGTATATCTTACCTTTGTACATTATATCTTAGCATAGTATAGCCTATTCTACGCTTGCCTAGCAGAGTATAGCATATTATAGTCTAGTCTAGCAGAATATCGGGCGAAAAGTTGTTATTGCCAAAACAAAATAATTACCAGGATAACCTTGATAGGACTTTGGCAATTATATCATTTGAAAGATAATGCAAAACAACATAATGGTTTTGAATTTCGT
This sequence comes from Ceratothoa steindachneri, assembly GCA_963969495.1. Lineage (NCBI taxonomy): Eukaryota > Metazoa > Arthropoda > Malacostraca > Isopoda > Cymothoidae > Ceratothoa > Ceratothoa steindachneri. The sequence continues at coordinate 110,932,349 of OZ018318.1, forward strand.
TAGAATTGTCCCAATAGTTATGATGTTATTGCCAAAACAAAATAATTCATGGGCTAACATTGGGGGGGGACTTTGGCAATTATAGCATTCGAAAGCGAATGTAAAACAACATAAGGGTTTCAAATTTCTTTAGTGTCAGCCGAATAGTTACAATTTTATTACAAAAAAAACAAACAAAACAAAAAAAAGCAAAACGGACCCGACCGGCATAGTGAGATGTAAAGTCGCACGCGCCCTAAAAGAGCAGAAATCTCCACGAAAAGGATGCATTCCTCCAATTGCAGTCTGGCTCATCAGGGTCTAACGTCAATTCGATTGAAAGTGAACGTTACCCTATGACGTATACAAGTATAGGCAAGCATAAATGTGAGAATAAAATTGATTCTGCTGTCATATTAATTGTTGGGGTGTAATTTTTTTTCTTCTTAAATGGGGGAAGAAGCATTGCTTCCATTGACTGCACACCCCTAATCTATTTGGTTTACAAGGTGGGTATTTTCGTGACCCCCGCTAAGGAGGTTTTAGGTGAGGTGTAAATGGGCAAGCGTGCTGTAGCTGAAATCTGAGCAATGTGTGACCCTCAAGGTCCCATTGCCTGCAAGAGGATCTCCCCTATATTCCTTTCGCTTCCTCTTTTCTCTCTTTTCAAACTTTCTTTGGGATATGTCTTTGTTGTTATTCTCTTTTAAATGTGTCAAAATCAGGTTATTTTACTCCTCTCGAATCTACATTGGGGGTAGATGATTAGCTTGCTCTTCTTTTGGGCGCTGGACACATGGGTGATACCTTGCTCGTCGCTCCCGAGCTTAATTTATCACCGTCCCTACAATGTTCTGTGATTGCCTTGCTTCAGAGGTGGCTGGACGCTTCTATCCTTATTGGTAGGCCCGGTCCTTTAATCATTTTATGCGCATAGGCCAGTGGGAGGGTTAGTTCTAAATCCCGAATTTGTTCCTTTGTCCTGCTTGTCCTTGGGCGATCTCGGCCCTTTCCTTCCGGCCGTACCCACACTGTCCTTTTCAGTTTTGGTCGTTTCGAATCACCCCTGCGACGTTTCTATTCATGCGTCGCTTCTTCCTTTCTCGTATTCCTTTCCTTTCTTCCTCTGTTCACTCCGATGAATCTTGGGACTCAGACCCCAGCCTTTTTACCTCGTCGTATATCTTCGCTCGGCTCGTATTGCATTTTATGACAGATGTATGTAAGATTCAGGTTACTGCAATGACACCCGTTTATCACGTACGCACATGGTGCGTTTGTTCGTAAAATTGCTTTGATTCAGTGCGCCATGTCAAGATTAGAAACCGAGCCATAAAGTCTTTTGTTTCCAAGCGATAAATTTTCGAAGGGTCTTAAAACCGACGAAATATATCGACCTCCCTGTTCGACCGATTATTTAATAAGTTTTCGTGCGTATCTGAAAGTTTATGTACGTGTGTGCACCCGTGATTAAGGTGATATCAAAACCTCCGTTGCATGTGTAAATGTTACATTTATAAACTTGTAGCTGCGCGTCTCATCATTCTTTGCACCCCCCATCCCTATTCCCATTTGCCAGATACGCTTCCCATTCTCATTTAAGCCCCCAACCCTCCATTCCTGTTCCCTTCCGCCATTCCAAACAGATTCCCAAGGTGGCGCCTGCATCGCTCTCACCTGATTGGTTGAGAGGGATTCAAACTTTGAAAATTTTCACGTTGTCCGTTAAAGTACTGTTAATCAATCGTTAAGATTTTTCGCATTTGTATAAGGAAAGTTGATTTGTATATTTAGAGGGGTTTAATCAAATTCACAGGTTGTGCGAGTTCTTTTAGGTATAGGTATTCGATTTGGAGAGTGGTGTTCCTCGACCCAATATGTAACATCTCTCCACCCCGTCCTTTGCTCAGCCACATTTTCATTCAATTTAATTTTGTTCATTATCTCCAGCGATTTCTTTCTGGCTTTTTTCCCTCTGAACGTTGGTGAATGGTAGTCTTCCTCTTTCCTATAAGCAGGGCGACAATTACTTTTCTATATCCGTTAGGGTGGATAAAACAATAGATCGTGTCAAGATAAGCGAACATTATTTTACCATGTCAAGAATAGCGAACTCAAAATTACTCTTGTCAAGAAAAGGGAATCTGGTCTAGATATCATTCACATGTGTATTTTGTTGGTGAAAGCATAGGTTAGATGAATCACTTTAACAGTTTCACTCCAAAGCTGGTTATATTCTAACTTAACCGAATTTCCCACTAGACTTCTTGCGTATTCGACCAGTTTTTTGTTTTGTTTCAGCCCAACTTGCGGTGGGTCCTCCTCAAGCAGAGGAAGATCGGCATTCTGGAACCTGTCGCCCAATTATTATTATTTTTTTTTTTAGTAATGAACTTTGGTACAGGCGTAATTGAGCTATTAAGAAAATAAAGAGTCCGGGGGTTCGAATAGCGGAAGGTCGATTCATTAATGCTCTCGTGAGAAATGAGACAAAGAAGGACGGTCTCAGTCCGAAGTTTCCCGCTCAGGTTGTTCTCCCTTTCCTCGCTGAGGTTCCACGAATAGATTTTTCAATTCTAAGGGGAACTGTTCATTTCCATGGACACTTCGTGAAAGTAGAATCTGATGTATTCAAATGACATGGTTTGTTATTCCTTATAACTATGGGCTGCCAGTCTGAGTATTCCTTTGTTTTTACAGACAGGGCAGGCTTGTCCGCAGGCAGTGTTCAATTATATATTTCAGTAACCTGCGTCCATTATTGTTCTCTACTAATAGAAATGAACTGTAGCTTCAGGTCTGGAGGATCTACATAAAGATAGAGATTCTGGAGTTGTCTTCCTGTCCCGAGCGTCGGCATCTTTCTCAATGAAACGCTTCTCACGATTTCTCTGGCGATGTCTTCGTTGTTTTTTTTTATATCGTTTTAATAAATAGAAATTTGTGTTCAGGGGTTATATTAATTAAAAGTGTTTAGATTGGTACCTTCACTTGCAGAATTTATCGTCTGGCCATTTTTGACCATGTCGGAATCGCTCGAAAAATAACACTGGTATTAGAGGAGTGTAATTGTTGGACTTATTTTCATTGCAATCAACACTTTCTCCGGTTTCATTTTCACTATATGTTGTGCATGCGCGAGGTGTTGTGTTCTTGAAATTGAATTTATATGGCAAATAAGAGGACCCTCCCCCCCTTCAAAATATGTCTGGTAGAAAGAGGAAAGGGGGTGGGTGAGAGAAAGGTCACGTAGGGCGAGCATTTACCGGTCGTTAGAAGTGGGGAGGGTAGCGGCAGGGGGGAGAATAGGAAGTTGGTGGGAAAAGGTGGCCACTCGTGGGAAAACGAAAGCACTCTGCTGCTGCGCGATTATCAAAGCGACATTTTCTGCCCTAAAATGGCGAACGTTGTTCAGAACCGTTCCTTTCAAGGAGAGGCTGGAGGACTGCTTCCTTCGTTGCTGGACGGGGTAGATCCAGAGTGTTGCGTGTCTTCGCTATCCTTAGCACTGAAAGTTGTATCCTTTAGGCGACCTGGAATATGTCTTCGCCACATTCACTTTTTCTTTGAATCTCTTCAAAACTTTTGACAAAGATCCATTACCTCGTTGGTTTTGGTTCTTTTAAACCAGTAAAAAGAATGTACCCATCAGGTTAGCTCTCACGCACGTCTGGGTGGCAAGGGGTGATAGGTCGTTCAGGCTAGGGATTTCTGTGTTGATGCGTACCCAAGATGTTCCTCAAGGTAGGACTCTGCGAGCCCTAGGGTATTCATTATTTGTAGCAGGGACATTCTGTGCCTTGCGTGGTATATTTAAATAATTTAAAACGGGAAATGATAGTAAATAGATACTGGTTTCGAACGTTCGCGGAGGATAGGTTACCTGCTATTTTACTTGAGAGATTTGTCATTCGCTGTAACGACTTCACCGAGGAAACATTTCCAAGAGCGTAATGGTGAAGACCGCTGAGCATTCAGAATTTGCAAGAACCCATATTAACTCACAAGTCCGGTCGTAGATATATAAAATTCTCCATTGTGAACATTAGAATTTTATCTATGAGGTATATTTCAATGACATTACAGTAAATCGTCCGGGTGAAGGTGGAACAAGGAAGCTTAGCGGAAAAGTCCTATTTGCAGAGGTGTGGCCGCGCGTCGAAAGCATTCGGGGCATTTTCTAGCTGGGTTGCTGGTCAGTCAACATTTAAAGTACGTCATGGCCTTACTGAAGGCCACCGACTGGACTTTGGCTCCAGAGGCAGGGAACCTTTCATCGACCTTTCGCTTCACGCGCGTATATCACCCATGGTCCGGACGATATCACGTATGCTATGCTTTAACATGTAGGCGTGGCATGGGCCTTTCTGTTATCTATTTTCAAAAGGATCTGGGCACTGTATCCTCAGACTCTGGCGAATTGCTACCGTGATTGTTTTTTTTTCGAGCCAAAAGGTCACTCCCCCTCCTTGTTTCCGCCCAATTTCTCTTAAGTCCTATAAATTGATGTTAGGTTAGCCCTTTTCTTCTACAGCGGTGGCCACCTGTCGTTGCGCTCCTGCACAGTGTGGCTTCGGCAAGTTCCACTCCACGTCGGATGCTTTTATCCGGTTGGAAAACGCTATCTGCTAGGCATTCCTCAATGCTGTTTAGATGCCGTTCGCCTTACGCTATATAGAATCCATTATGCACTTCTACGCGAGAGGATGTCCCTTAGATTAAGGGTAAGGCACTCCTTGGGGAGTTTGATGTATCTCTCAGGCCGGTAGCACCTCTGGTTCTCTCCATGACGCCACTCTGGAGGGTACCACATTTGAAAGTTTGTCGCCACGCCTCTTCCAAAATTTTCTATAATACCGGGAGTACATACTGTTGTCATACTTCTTATAATGTATATCGTACCATTTTACAGGGAAGGCTCGGAATCCTAAGATGGGTCAGGTCGGCTTTACGCCTTCTCTTCTCTTGTTTGAAGCCGGCGGGGCGCTGCGTCTATCTTCACAGCCGAGCTGGTTGCAATACCTCGCTCGGTACGGGAGATTACGCCCCCGTGTCCGGCTTGGAGACCAAATTACGAGGAGCGGTCAATAAGTTTTGAAATTCGGATATAAGGAGACGAGATATGAGGAAAAGTGTTTTATTATTTTTTAATATAACTACCCTCGACTTCACTGCACTTACGCCACTTGTCCCTGAGGCTTCGAATTCCCGACAACCAGAAATCTGCCGACTGCTCTTCAATCCACTCCTGGACGGCGAGCTGGACATCTTCATCGTCCCCAAACCGGGGTCCACGCAGTGCAGCCTTGAGTGGCGGAATAAAAAGTAGTCGCTAGGGGCCAGATCTGGACTATAATGGGGATGGTTGAGCTCCTCGAATCCGCACTCGCGCAGGACAGCTTGTGCAACTCTGGCCTTGTGGATGCACTCTGGCCTTGACGGATGCACTTCTTCAACTCAACCAGTTCCTCGGCGTAATATGTAATATTGACCTGTGATGATCCTTCCACGAGGCGCATAGTCCACCATTAACACTCCCTCAGAATCCCAGAAGATGGTGGCCATGATCTTCCCGGCTGAGGGTTGAGTCCGGAACTTGATGGGGGTCGGAGAGCCCCTGTGCTTGCAGACCATGCTTTCGAGCTTGGTCTCGGGATCCCAGTGATGGACCCACGTTTCACCACCTGTCACTATGCGTGATTCGAATCCCGCCGGGTCTTGGTTGTACAGGAGCAGCAGCTCCTCCGAACTTTGACGACGTTGAAGTCGATCATGGGGCGTGAGGTTTCTAGGGGCCCAACGGGCAGAGACCTTGGTCATGGCCAAATTGTCGTGGATGATGTTGATAACACTTCCATGTGATATTCCAAGTTCTCGCTTGATTTCTTCGACCTTCACTCGTCGATTTTCGAGGATCATCCTCTCCACACGGGCCAAATTGTCCTCGTTGGTCACGTCTGACGGGGGTCCTGGATGGGGGTCATCTTCAAGGGACTCACAACCATGGTGGAACTTCCTATTCCAGCGTCAAACAGTTTGCAAGGACTGGGCGACCCGACCATTGCTTCTTCCCCACAGACTACGTGGCAGGAATCAGGTCAGCCCCGAAGATCTGACCTCAACCTTTCCCGTTGACCTACCCCCAATGCCTACACTGCTTTACTTTAACCTCTTAATCTCTCATACTCTCGGGACGCAGCGCCATTTTCTCCCTGTACCTTACTGTGACGACTGCTAGGGCCCCAATTCTGGACGTTCGTCGCGCGTCCTACACGTCCCAGTCCCTCGACGAGCGAGATCGTTACCGTTTGTCCTTTTTACTCGGGGTGGTTTGGTCTATTCTCGATTGTGAACTTATAGTCACGTGTAATCGAGGCTGATTTGGCCGCACGAGGTCAGGTTCAGCTCTAAGAAGCCCCTCGAAAACTTTCAACTTCTCGGTCTTTTAAGGGTAGGGTCTAGTGTGGCGTGGTTGTGTATATTGGCCCTACATGGAGCGGGCTTACCCCATGCTCTTTTAAAAATATTTAACCTATTTATAGACAAAAATGTAAAAAAAAAGTTCATAATTTCGGGGCCTATGCCTCGCCTTTGCAGTCACCAGATTGCCTTTAAAAAATCCCCCGTCAGAAAGATGAAAACGATCTTACATTGGTATGCGCGCGCAAGTGCATGCACATGTCACCTTTAACGGCAGTGATATGCACACGTGTACTCGAGGGGCGTCTTCCTTCAGGCGCGCACACATAACATGTGCGTGCGATTATCATTCCCCTTTGCCATTTCCTCTTGCTTTTCGTGTACATGGTCGCGCGCGTGTAGTAGCTCCTCCCCAGCCCTCCCCCCGCCCCTCCTCCCCGACACGAAGTCCGCACCTGCTTAGATAGTGTTCACGCTACGCTCGTTCATGTGTGTGCATTCTTGTTACGCGCACACCACGACCATGAATTGGGCGCCTCTTGCTTGTGCCATTCTTGCCTCCAAACCCGTTTTCCCAGGCAACCTCACTTGGGTAATAAGGGCGTATACGCCATTTTTTAACTTAACAATTACTTTTGTTTTTAAACATCTTTTCTAATACTCTTCTGTAATATATATATATATATATATATATATATATATATATATATATATATATATATATAATATGAATACAATGTCCCGCAGTAAAAAATGAAATGGTGTTTCCAAGTACTTTCGAACTTTATTAAGTTCCTTATCAAGGATAACTACAAGAAATAATATTATATTAGAGGTATATATACGAAAGAAAAGTATGAAAGACCGCCTCAAAAACAAGAAATCACCAATGAGGAAGACGGAAGGGGGAAGGTAAAGATTCACATTAAGAATGACAAGAAGCAGGTAGTAAGGTCAAACTGAGAAGGTGGAAAGGGTAACAGATTAAAAGAAATGGAGATAGCCTAACGAGGGAGATTATAAGACACGAGAAGCGAAAAGTTGGGAGAATGCAATGTACATAACAGAGCAGTGGCAATTAAAAAAAAATGGGGCCACATAACTAAAGATTGTATATAAACAAAAAACTAAGAACAAAAGTCAGAACTAATTTCTTTAAGTATTAATCTTTTAATTATAGCATCTATTCTATATAAGCCAGGGGAAAGGTTAAAATTATCACATTGGCTTGTAAAAGCACATTCAATGATATTCCTTTTTATTCGGTCATTGGAACGATAAATAAATTTTACCGAGTTCCAGTTAATTAGATGGTCCTTATCTGACATGGAAAAAGAGAGCACTGTTACCTTCCCCTCTTCGGACAATATATTTATGTTGATTTATGCGAACAGAAAGTTGTTTACCCGTTAGTCCGTCTTCCTCATTGCTGATTTCTTATTTTTGAGGCGGTCTTTTATACTTTTCTTTCGTATATATACCTCTAATATAATATTATTTCTTGTAGTTATCCTTGATAAGGAACTTAATAAAGTTCGAAAGTACTTGGAAACACCATTTCATTTTTCTTGCGGGACATTGCATTCATTTGCTCCCCTCACGTGATACTTTGTGAGTTTTTCATATATATATATATATATATATATATATATATATATATATATATATATATATATATATATATAAACGAGTCTAATTATTTGATATTAACCACTTATATTTTATTGGAGAAAGGACAAAATAAGGGTGGAAATTGGCATTTAGATTGAAGATATTTTTTAAATTAACTTATTTATGGATTCTTTTCGGTGGTGTTGACTGTTATGCAAAGATGTAAAATAACCCGATAGGCTCTAACAACAGTTAATTTTGGGTATGGGTTTTGAATAACCTCATTTTAGTTAGCATTTGACCGTCAAATTACAACATTGTGCTCCTATGGTCAAAAGTAAACAGATCTCAACTGTTTTGAAAAGCAACGTATTTGAGTACTACAAAGGTCAAAGTTATCTAAGTTTTTCTTACAGCCTTACGCGTTCGTCTCAGCGCTGTAGATGGGATTGCCAATAAATAGAAAACCTCCAGGACCACTGCAACCTTGCCTAGCAGTCGAGCTCAGAGGAAAAATCTCAAACTCAACGAGAAATGCTGAAATCTGTTTCGAAAAGACCTATGACAAGGCAGAACTGCAAGACGATCTGCGTACGACTGGGACATCAGTTACGAAAACAGCCATTGGTAATGAACTCAATAACCAAGCTCTCAGATCTCGATTACCACGCAAGATCCCTTTACAGAAGGCCCACTAGTTAGCACGACGGAAGTTGGCTCAGGAACACATGGGAAAGGCAGATCCATCAGACCAAAGCACATTCGTCCAAAATTGGAGTTTAAAAATTTAATTCTTTGGCCGAAAATCAGTTCACCATGTTTGGGGCCATGATTGAACCGCCTATGATCAGAACAGTCCTATTTGTCATTCATAGAGGAAGCAGCATTGTAACAATTAATGGAGCCAAGTACCTTCGATATACACCCGATGCATTAACTCCAAATTTTCCGTTAATTTGAACACATAAATTTATCATACGCTCCCTCAGGGGTCTCCTCTCTTTACTTTTCATTGAGTAGACCTTTAGTGTACCCCAGAAAAAGAAGTCAAGTGGGTAGGTCTGGTGAACAATGAGACCTGTGTGATATTTGCTGTGTCCAGACCTTAAGGACACCATGTATATTGACGGTGGATTTCTTGTTCATTATTAAGTACGGATCTATGTGAAGTATCTTGGTTTCCATATGGTGCGCAACTTTAATTGTACCTCGTGTGTGGCCACCCGTCTTCTGCACAGTGCGTCTTTCGCAAGTTCCACTCCACGTCGGATGATCTACTCCGACTGGAAAATGATGTATGTGAGTCCTTCCTTCGTAAACAGCACTTACGCCACGGTGTTTTTTCGATCTGGAGAAGGTCTATGATACTGCATAGCGAAACGGTATCATGGTGATTCCCCACGTTAGGCGTCCGGGGATGCATCCCAATCTTTACCTCGGAGTTTTTGCGAGATGGTCGATTCCGCGTACGGGTTGAGGAGAAGCTTTCTCTGAGCAGGGAAAAGGTTTCTTGAAGGAAACTGTCCTCAGTGTCGCATTCTTTGCCCTGAGCATCACCGACATCACCTCGGTGCTGCCGGGAGATTTTCTCGCTACGCTCTACGTGGACAACCTTTCGATCTCTTTTGGCGCGGCCCAGATGCCAACAGGCATTGAATCGCATCTATCTATGCCGAAGCGCACAAATTAGCTTATCCAAGAATAAGTGATGGACTTCGTCTGCCATTCACACCCGGACTTTTTTCTAAACGGGGTTCCTCTAGAAGTTTTGGATTCGCCCAGTTTCTTCGGTCTTGCTTTCGACCAACGCCTCACCTGGGACGCTCATATTCGCAGTCCTAGTCTCTTGTACCCACGCCATGAATATTCTTCCTTCCGTTGCGTTCAGCACCTTGGGTGTTGATAGGGCTACTGCCTTAATTTTCTATCTATCCTTTTTCGTTCGAAGCTTGACTACCGATGCGAGTTTTATGCATCCGCAGCCGAGCATGTATTGGGGAAGGTGGACTCGATCTACCATATCGCCACTCGCTCTGCGCCGTACACAGAGCGAGCCGGCGCCTTCCTCAGTCGCCAACAGCTCTCGCTGCATCCGCAGCTGATCTCGACAATGCCTATGCCGCCCAGAGACGCCAGTAATACCCTCAACCCTTTGGCTTTAGGGCTAGGTAACTCCGAGAGTGAGGTATAGCTCTCGGGCTGGTGACGCCCCTCGTTCTGCCCATGACGCCACCCTGGAGGGTACCACCTTTGACTATTTGTCGCCACGCCTCTGCTCCCAAAGCTTGTACAGCGCCGGGAGTATTGCGTTCGGCCTTTTTGAAGCACACTTCGTGTCACGGTGGTTATGTTTCTTTGCCGTATTCTCTCTGTTTCAAGTAAGCGGGGCTCTACCAGGCACTGCGTCTGTCTTTACGACCAATCTGGTTGCAATACATCGCTCGGTATGGGATATAATGTCGTGCCGGCTTCGGAGACCGGATTGTAATCCTTAGCAACTCACAAACGCCTTCAGTTCTCTTGTGGCATTGGAATCTCCTAATCCCGTGGTTCGCGATATCCGTGACGCCATGGTTTCGACGAGCCGGACGGACGGCGAGATTATCTTTCCCTGGGTTCCTGGACATGTGAGAATTGCGGGGAATGAGCGCGCCTAAGAGTCCGCGAGGACTGGACGACCAGACCAGCGTTTCGCTCTTCGTCACACCGACTACATGGTAGGCATCAGGGCAAACAAGAGGGGAGATGACCGAGGACAACTTAAAGTTGCGTGCCATTGCGCTGCGACTGTTCCCATGGACCTACCCCGGCTGGTCGCTTTCTGTCGAATTGGACGTACCCCCATTTGATGGAGCGCTCGCCGCTACCTTTTGCGACGACTGCGTTGCCCCCCGGACTGATGCGCACGTTACTTGTCCCGCTACCGCTTGCCTCCTTGTACTCTGGACGGGTTCGTGTACACAGATTTGTGGACTAACTTTTGGAGGAGGCCATTTTATTTGACTTTGTTGTAGGTCGCATGGTCCTGCGCCGGGGGGAGGCGGACCTACCCCCAGCCCCGAAGAGTGCTTTTTTGTTTTTTAATCGCTGTTGTTTTTTTTGTCTTTTGTATGTGTTTTTGTTTTGTAATTGTTTTTTTGTCTCCGCATGTTTTTTTTAATTGTTTTTTGTTTACCTTTTGCACATGTTTTTGGTTTTTGTCTTTTGCCTAGCCTAGTATTAGGTTGTAAGGTAATTACAGCGACCTTTGCTCGAGTAAGCTATCGCCAGATTGGCTCTCTTAAAAAGAAAATGTTCCTGGCCTTCGGCCATTTCCTTTGCTTTGAACGTCACTGGACATGATCCCGCAAGTGAGTGGATGAAGCAGCTATTGGCGCAATGTTCCCGCTGCAACTGAAACCTGGAGTTGCTCCCAGCCGTCCGGAACCCACTGCCCCAAGTGCTACTGGTCTTCTGTCGTCTTTTTTCCCCCCCTTTTTTAAATGTCAGTTTTCCACTCCTGTTTAGACCCAAAGAAGGGGGGAAGGAGGGTGTTAAAACGTTCGAAAAACGAAACGGTGGCTATGATGCGCCCGGAGAGCGGAGGCGATGGGGTGACGAGTGGCTCGAATCCATTTTGCAGCACGAGAAACTACTAGACGAGGGTTGGAATGGATTCATGGCCTTATGTGGGTTCTGGGCTGGGGGGGGGGGGAAGCGAGCCGAGGGAGAATTGGGAGTAAATTGAGTCTGGTGGAAGTAGTTGGTAGTGGTGTGTTATCCGGGATGTATGGTGACGCACTGCCACGTCGTGATGGTGGTGCTATCGGTGGCACATCGGGGCTCCTTCCATTCTTGCCCCCTCCCCCTCCCTGGTCCCTCCACGCACACAGGTGTACAAAGTCAGAGAAGACAGGAGGGGTGTAATATGGCGTGTCCGGCGGGGGGAGGGGCCCGGCCGCCCATCAGCACCCGCCTCCTTCCACCACCCAATCAATACAACTGGAATTTAAATGTAGCTCGCAGCCGACGGGCGGGACTCTGCAGCAGCGCGTTATTTGCGTTGGGGTGCTATTGTCTCACCCCTCACCCCGACCCCCAGGTCTCGTTTTTACTTGCTTCCAGGGGGCTGAGTGGGGAGGGAGGTTATTCCTCCCTTGGGAGATTTTGCATAAGTTTTTCGGTGGGTGGGGGTTTTCACTCAGGTCACTGGGCTCCTGGGGGTGGTGATGGGGCGCCTTCCAAACATCTGTTGTTTGGGTTGGAAGACGCCCGTTCCCTTTTAACGATACTGTAGGTCCTTTTTTTCACCCTTCTCCATCTCCGTCCCCGCCTCGCGTGGGGCCATATCGATCCATGGCCGTCACCAATGTGCGGCGCCCCGTAATGCAATAACCCGGATCTTTTCTTCCCACGCGCACGCGCACTCCAGCGGGGGTAAGAAAAGGGGGATGCGGATTTACCACTGGGGGACGACGTTTTAGGACACAATTCGTAGCCGTGTTTGTGTCCTGCTCGTCCCCCTCCGTCGCGAGCGGTTTTGGCATCAGCCAGATGACCGTCCCCCGTAAGGGTGCCGGGTGGTTAGAGTTTTCGTTTGCTCATTCTTCCTGGCCATCGATAGGAGCGAGCAATTATGCACCCCGGTGTCAACGTTTGGTCTCGCAGATACACGAAAGAAATATCCCTACTGTTATAAGTGTACACGTGCTCTCGTGGTAGGGTGAGGTAGCGAAAACCATTTCTTCTTTCTCCTGCAATCTTTCCTCATTTCACGTTTTTTGGGTGCTCACATTTACTCAGCGTCATGTTTCCTTAATGTGTTCGAGGTGGTGGATGCACGTGCCTGCAAGTTGAGGTGAACAAAATGAGTCTCCTTTTATCATATCTTGGCTTTGGTGAATGTTAAAAACAATTTTTTTCTGGTCTTCAAAGAGGTGCGAGTCGTTGAAATGCGATGCAAAGATGTATTTAGTAGCTTGAATGCTAACAAGTGCTGCCAGGACAGATCTTGAGGGACAAAATCAAACGTGGAGAAATGCAACACTGCCACTCGTATTCAGCGGAATCGCCACCTACTAGCAGAGTCATTATTCAAAATTAGCAGAAAGGGGTTTTGACTCTTAAAAAGCCTAAGGCAAGGTCATTTGCCACCACCGCCAGTACTGAATCTACCTTTTCACTTTTTGGGATTGCGTTAGTTTTTCTTTGTCATGGCTTAGTGTCACGCTTGGAAGCGACGGTTGGGGTGATATTTTCCACCACGTTTGGGGTTGCTTGGTCTTTTTCCTGGTGCTGTCTACATATACAGTCGAACTGGGGGGGGGGGGCAATCATCGCTCCGTGCGTTGATTTAGTATCGCCACACTGCTTGGTTCCCGGAAACGTTCAGGTGTGTGTTGATGAACAAGCTAATGAGGGTTCCTACAGCAACTACCTAGTTAGGGTTTCGTGCAGCCCTTCTCGTCGCTTGGGAGAGGAAGTGGGGAAACACGCCTGTGTAATATGAAGAAATTTGGAATCCAGGCTTCCTTTAGATGGCCCCCCTCCCCATTCATGGTACAACAGTTCCATGTTATCTCTCACTCTTTAAGTACAACCTTCTAAAGCACATTCGAACCTGGATATTTGCGTACTGCCTAATCCGAGTCAATATTCCACTTATAGTAAACTTCACTAAGACCTAAATAACTTGGTTAGTAATAATATTTGTAATAAATATTTTACTTCAATCAAATCTGCTATATTTTGGTCATCTTTCTTTTCGATTTTGGCTCATATTGAGAAAATGACGCTAATTTGGAAGGCCCATGTTCCAATTCTACACACACTTTTTTCTTGCACAAAAAAAATCCCTTTCATTATATCCCCAGTTTAGGAAGTTGGTTTCACCGGTGAGTGGCACGGCTCCTTCCGTGTTATACCAGCATTTCTTTTGCAGGCCGAGGTAAAATGAACCGCGTTGGTCGCATCTAGATGCCAAACAACCAGGGTTTCTTCACCCATGTTCACTCATCACCGCTATAAAAAGAAATGTGCAGGTTGAAGGTGCACCTAACCTTTCTAATTCCGTTTATTTGGTTGTTGTATCCTAAAGTGGAGATTTTTCTCTCGCTCTAGTTGTATTCAAACTACTATTTTATATAGAGTGGATATGGTTGTTATTTTAAGTCCAGTAAAATACAGAATCTTCTTCCAACCATTTCTCGTTACTGTTGATTCGAGTATCATTATGTAACCTTAGTTTGTTAAATATGGTTTCACTTGTCTCCTTTCTTGATCCTTTACCGTGTCTACACTGTTCTATTACCAAGGATATTATAAAGAGTTGATTATCGACTACAGGTTAAGTATTTGCGACCGGTTGGTGCATGGGAAGAGCCAACAAACGGGTACAACTATAACAACATTATTTACCCAGCCCTCTTCCAAGGCCATGGAACTTGACAGAGTATATCTCTACACCTAAAGAATGCCTGACGAAAGAAGTGAAGTCACTGAGAAAGGGATAGGAAGGTTTAGTAGCAGTTCATTCCAAATCTTGTGTAGTTTGAGAAGTCACGGTCATCCATGCAGCAGGAACGAACACGCGGTACATGCAGCAAAGGGCAGGAACGTAAAGCTTTCGCATAGTTCCCCTAATAGTCACTATGGTATTTTAGGTCATAAACAAAACTGCTACTTTGTACAATTTAAACCCTCGACATCTAAGGAATGCGAAGCGGAATTCGGAACTCACCAACTTCAGATATAACGCGAGAGGAGGTGGGGTGGGGTGGTGGCTCTGGGGTGAAGTGGATATTTAACCTTACCAAAGTCGAACGATACATTTTGAAACCCGAACTCTAGGGAACAAAATGTAAAGATCAGAGATAGTTTAAAATATAATTCCGTAATTAGAGATTTATAAAAAGTAAACAGATCAATATTATGCTGGGTGCAGGGCTCCGATAGGTGTACATATGCAGCGCTCCAAATAAAACAAATTACAAATATTTGTTTATGGACTATTGGATTTTTTTCGCTCCTAAGCAATTTCTCTCGAATATAATTAGACAAATTGTTTTGTATTGATGTTTGCAACGCCTAAATAAAGGCAACTGACCAATCCATACTTCGGTATCTATTTTTTGCAATTCTCAAACAAACTCATCTGTAGTTATCCAAGTCTTCCACAATGGACTATGGAGGTAAACTAGTGTCTAATGTACGTGAGGCTGAATGTGGGGAGAAGAGAGTAGCTAGTTAATACATGAGGGACAACCCCTTATCATTTATTTAAATAGGAAAGTGGCGAATAGTGCCACGTGACGTAATCTGGTATCGAGGCACGGCATCTTCTAATTGCCATGTGCAATTAAAGGCATTTATATCGATATATGTATCACGCTACCTCACTTAAAGGCACGTCCTGAAGATAAAGCTGAACGAAAAGTTACTTTATTTATTTTAAGGTCTGGACTTCTTGTTAATAAGACCACCAGGTCGTGAGTCTAATGCTTGGTTAGTATCGATTAAAGGCTGTGTTGTGAGGGCAGGTTATCGTAGCTGATTTGTTGCTCTCATTTCTGGTCAACTAGACGGGAATGTGGGTATTGGAGGCAAAAATGGCCATTGGGTACGCTTCGTCAGTCCCCCACCGAAGAAATTGGTGGCGAGGCGGTGTTTCGGTCAGCTCTATGACCCAGGATTGGCTTAGAGTGAGGGGTCATTTTACTCCTCTTGGCAATAATGGATCGGGAATTGGATGTACTAATCCCAAGAAATCTTTATTCCACTTGAAATCCTTATTTGGCGAGTACTGCCCCCCCCCCTGTCCCATCGCCGCTCCTAAACATTCTTTGCAAAAGGATTCATTTTCCTGTTTCCGTTGCCTCTTCTTACTTTTCACTTTGCATACCTCCTTTACCGCATCCCAGGCATTTTCATTGCATTTGCGCCACTTTACGAGCTTTCTACTTGTGGTGGCTTCCTTTTAGTTTTATTTAAGAAATGCCCTCGTTTGTGTTTACTTTATAGGAACTTGATAGGAATAGACGATTCCCATCCTCCTCTCCTTTGCCCAGTCATCCTTCTTAATAGTAGCCGTCCATGAAGAGGAAGGACCATAGCCGTTCCGGCAAAGGGATGAGGGTACTGTTCGTCGTGTCCTGCCTTTTGCCCCCCTCTTCCTCCGACATTTACTTCTTTGTTATCGTTTGCCTTTTTTTCGCTATTCATACCTTTTTTTATCCCTTTCATCTCTTCCCCTACTTGAGTGAAAATTACTAGTTACACTAGTAATAATGCTAAGAGTTGCTATTTCTCTGTGCCCATCCTCAAGGTGTGGATGTCTGCATATGTACAAGGAGAAATCCTGCCGTTTCTTATCTGCCTTTATTCCTGGAATGGGTCCCACGAAGGAATTGGACGCATCCCCCCAATTGCTAGTGGTCCTTATTGTCCTTGAGATCTATATACTTAAATATTTTCACTTTCCCAACCGCACCATTTTACGAATTTCTTTATTTTCGAATTCCTGGAGATTTCGCGGTTCTAGCCATTGTCCTAGATTCTTCTTTTATCCCGCCTCATTCTGGGTTTTGGTTTGTAGAGGGGGGGGGTTAGGTGTTAAAATAGGCTTAAGATTAGATTAAACTTTAATTTCGGCGGTTATACACTTAACTTGATTTTCGCTATCGAGTGAGAGTAACCCCCCGCTGTTCCCCCGCATTCCACTTATTTCAAGCCTGGAAACGCTCGATTCGACGACCCATTTCTGCTCGCAATAATTCTTTCTTGTTACTAGGGTGTGATTGTGACCTACCCTCGGACTCTTATCCTTTTTTTTTTTTTACCTAATTAAGGAAACCTGTATAACCAACGATGGTTATTTTATGTAGCCGTGAAAGAAATTAAAAGGCGGGATTGCCAAGTGGAGGAAAGTGGGTAAATTGAGATACAATGGCATAAATTGCAATGGTGAGTTTGGCTATTCCTAAATCGTGGTGTCGGTAGCACGACCCCACTGAGCGCAAAGATATTCAAATGTTTAACCCATTTTTAGGGGTCCATTTTTTTTTGTCTCGCTTTAAAAGAAGCCCCCGGGGATTGCCCTTGTTCACCCCGGCTGACTGAGGCATGGAGGGCTATGAAATATCTTTATCCAGATCTTCCTTACTACTAAAAATGTGCGTTAGAAGGGAACTCGTGTAATTCTTTGCTCAGTTGAATGCGGCCTTTGCTAAAAAAAAAAACCCAACCTTCCCCCAAAATGCATTCATATGGTAAATGTGCGTTTTGTGTTTGGGCAAAGGGGATAGGGGTGTATATTCACATGTATTAAAGGTCCCTTTCTTCCATTTTGGCTTCCATTGGGTGTCCTATGAGCAAATAAACGTTCTGTCCCTCGTTTTACGTTTGCTGGTGGCTATCTTGCGCCTGCCGAGCAGAGGCTGACAGCGATGTCCGAGTCCTCACGTCCGTCCTACTTCCCTCAACTCTCTGGGAGCTCTATTCAAGCTGGATATGTTCTCTTCCTGCCATTTTCACTTGCCATACCTTTATCACATTCTATACTAATCTCTCCAAAGAAATTAAACTGCAGGGTGGTGTGAGCGACCGTCAATGGCATTATCTCACCACCGTTTCTTTCTCGGTCGGTCCATTTTCCGCCTTTGTAGGGTTTCATGACTTTGGTCATGAATGGACATGAGGTACACAGTCCGGTCAAAAGGGGTCAGTCCTTTTTCCCTGTGACAACCGTCTCCCCATAATTTTCTCACGTAGCTTGCAATTGATGTGGGAGCCGATTCATCGCTGCCCCTTATCCGTGACAGGTTTAAAGACTGTAGTTCCAAATGCTACCGTTAACCTTTCTTGTTTTGCTTTGATGTGAGGAAGAAATTTTAAGGTTTTCATAGGTCCAATGGTCTTTGTCATCTCTTAGCGCAGATTGCGTCATCTTCGGAAACCGTTCTCCATGTACATTTATTGCGTGATAAATCGCCTTATAAGGATGAAGTGGTAGTAATATGCGTATAGCTGTTTCAGCCCAGTCGAATCTTCTGACACCTACTCTTTATCCAAATAATAGTCGTTGCCCTCGTTAAAATTCCTTTGTTACCTCATTATATCCTGGCGGATATCCGCTCCTATGTTTTTTAAGGAGTCATTTTCCTTGAATATACCTTTGACACGAGTAATGTCTTTGTTACTGACCCCTTTTGAGACCATTCAGTTAGCTGTGACGCGAACATGTTACATGCTACCACAGCATTTGCAACATTCAGTAATAGTTATATTGTGTCCCCGACGCGTTTTGTGCGCAGCATGAGTTTGAAAACACACTATATTCTTCTTTTTTTCTTTGCTTAGGGAACTGCCATTTACTATTTTCGAGATGGACTGACCTTGTAAATTGTTTCCTATAATATTTCAATCTCACTAGCCTTAATCTCAGATCTGGGGGAGGGGGATGGTGATTTGTATTCAGTTTTTACTGGATGTTCATGTCTATAAATACTTCTTCGATGATCTGTTTTCAACATATGGGGTCTTCTCTCTTATCTCTGAACGGTATTCGAGTCCACGCCCCGAGCCATCCCCCACAGGTGTTTCGCTTCTCTATTGACTGGTAACGTCCGAACGCCGCTGAGTTTTTACCCACTTTTTTGCTCCTTTGCAAGGATGGGCGCTTTCTAAAGGCTTCGGCGTTGCATTCAGGACATGCCTGGCGTCGATGGGAGTGTTTCCAAGCATGGTCGCCGGGTTACAGATGTATTAAGGAACTCTATTTGCATCCCAGTAGAGGTGGGTCCCTTATCAAAGCATCCTAATGCTCCCACGGTTATCTTCGTCGGCTGTCGTGATGTAATGCCTGACGGGTACAAATGTTCACATCGTCTTTATTCGGTTCGGCTATTCGTCATCGGAATAGGTCCCCTCCCCCCTCGCTGTCGGAGGGGAGGAGTATTGAATCATCCTGGCAGTCGGTATAATTTATAGCCTGCTTTCTCCTCCTGGGTATTTCGGTGACCTATATAGAGGGATGAAACGACGGTTGTTAGTTTCGGATGGGGCGGGGTTTTTTTTTTTTTGACTGGACTGCCATCGAGCGGAGCAACCTGGTCTCTGCTGGTCTTCATCGTAAAAACTAATCTCTTAATTATATGCGCGGGAGCCAGTTCCTCCCTATATACCTTCTGGGAAGGGTCCCACTTATACCGAGTCATGGTTTTACATAAGGGTTTTATGCCTGGGGTGTGGAGTTATTTTCCATCTCGTCTATACATGTTGGTGAACTTAATCTGGAGTTTTCAGAGGGTGGCTGCTGCTCTTGCAAGATCTCTCGGTGCCTAATACATTGTTCGTCTCATTAAAGCTTTGGAATAAATAATTGGTAGGGGTTTTTAGCACCCATCTGCACTTTTAGGTCTATTATTTCTTAATGGGGACCTACAGTTGCTTGGGATTCGAACCACGGACAATCTACATGGTATGACAGCCTGGGAAGGCGATCCGAATCGAGACCGCATCCGGTGTGACTCAACTTGACAATAATATCGGAAGCGGTGTTTCCACTCAGCCGTACCACGTAAGCGTATACCATCGCTTCCCGATTCTATTTTGTATATACATGCTCCTTGGGGCGTGTATTTTGGGAGGACCCCACCCACCGCACCCTTGCCCGCCCGCTCATTCCCGACACTTTCGATTGAATTGTGTTTGGAGCGAGACGTAGCTCGGGACGCTGAGACGTCAATGAACGATGGCAGAGTCGGAGAATAATTGGCCATCCTCCGGCCTTTGGCGCAACTTAGTTTGTCTACTTTCCACACATTTTTACACTTTACCCTTACGAACCTTTTTCCTCTCCACTTTCTGGGGATGCGCTGGTTGGTTTTCCTCTTAAAATGGTAACCACTACACTGCAATCCCCTCCCCCCCAGTGTTTTCTTCTTCCATCTCTCCGACCTACAATAATGTTCTCGCTTTCACTTATTTAGGATTTGTGTAAACGGGAAGGATTCGTCTTTCATACTCGAGAATTTTCATCTTCCTGAACCTTCTTCATGGTCATTTGGGTTTCTTTATGTATACAGGTGGCCAGTTCAGGTTTTCTCTTGTCCATCTTGGCTCGTTTCTTCCCGCAGTGTCCGCCTGTTTCCACTTTAAACATAGTATTCTTTTTTTTCAGCTCTTTTTCTGTTCTTTTCCATTTGTCTTTTCTTTTGTCTTTGCGCGAGGTTAGTAAAGCTTGGCTACACCTTCACAAGCGCCATGCTTGAAATGTACATAAACTATTATTAATCATTGTATATTTCCATTGAAAATGAAATTTGGACACTGAACAAAAGAACCACACACACACACACACACAAATATATATATATATATATATATATATATATATATATATATATATAGGCCCAAGGAAATGAAAATTGGTAACACAACCCGGAAAAACACTTAGGAGAATATCATGTGAACCAATAAAAGCTTAAGAAGGAAAATGGGAGATGTAGAGAACGGAAAGATAGGACAAACTATTTAAAACCGTTATATGAAAATAAATAAAGAAGTTTGATTTGAATCTGTATCATTAAGCGCTCATCGATTATATGACCAAGACGCTGATCGCCAGAGCTACCATCCTCAACCCCCAAAAAGGTTGATTCAAGAAGCCTTTTGAACAACGAAGTGTAGGTTTTTATCCATTGAGAGACAAGACAAGTGTTTTAGAAGGAGGGGGCACTGGCTTATTTTGTAATAAATTGAAAATCACATAACACGTGATATATCACGTGTCGTGATTTTCAATATATATATATATATATATATATATATATATATTTGTCAAAGGTAAATAGCACCATTTGTTTAAAAGATTTTTTTCTAGAAACTAAATAATGTCATTTGATAAATTTAAATATTTAATCTAGTATTTAGTAGACATGTTCTGTACAGTTTTGACTCTATTAACCCTTTTAGGCATCGTACTAATGATGTCAGAAATTGTCTCCTCGGGAATTTCAGCCCAGGAGGCACACAACATGTTGAACAAATCTGCCTTTGATGTTGGTTTTCGGGGCGTATTTTTCGCACTGCTCTGTCCAGCATGTCCCAAAGGTTTTCAATGAGGTTCTTATCAGGAGACTGGCTTGGCCAAGGAAGTCTTCTGATCCCGTTTTCGTGCTACCAGTCGTTGGTCTTTTGGGCTGTGTACCATGGAGCACCATCTTCCATAAATAAGTGGCATTTTTTATTATCTGACCACTGACGAAAACTTGGAGAACTTCGTTCCGAAGGAGGAAGATGTATTTTTATGAGTTTATGTTGCCAATACACTCCACCAGTTCTCCAGATTTCCCCCCACACCATCACTGAATACCCACTTTGTTTCACAATATGTTTGAACCGATTTAAATCAAACTTTTGATTGTAAAGTCTCCAGACCCAGACACATCCATTGTCAGAAAATTGTGCGAATCTTGATTCGTCCGAGAATGTGCCAGTCTGCCAGAACCCTATGGGTCTCTTTCTCTACCATCTCATTTTCTCACTGCCTTCTTCCTTGGATACTTGCTCTTCGAAGAAGAGGGTTCCTTCTAGCTGCTCTACCATAGTAGCCGAGTTGGAGATACCTCACAGCAGTACTCTACTTGGAGTTGTTCTTCAACATTGGTTGCCTTACAACGGGAAATATTTTCAACAATCCGCTTGACAGCCCCAAGATACCTGTCAGAGGGCCCGAGACGATCTGAGCGGGATGCTGTCAATTCCTTGCCTTTGCTGGTCAATTAATTGTACAGTCACTGTGTTGAGTGTGGTAAGAAGAACCCCAAGTGTTTGTGAATCTGCGCTGGCTAAGTCCACCTTCAGATTGAGCCACAATACGCCCTCTTTGAAAACCAGACAACTCTTACTTCTGGTGTTCGTGGCATGGCTGGTTGTTATAAACAATAGACTAATATGAAATGAAAAAAATATATTAACAAGTTGGATAAGATTAAATGAGTTTCACAGATAAAACGGTGTAATGGGAGGTGTCTGCCTGGAGTAAAACTTTCTTATAATGATGGTATCCGCTTTATATGCAATAACTTCTTAAGCAACCAACCATTGCGCTACACAGCCATCGAACTCCACAAAAGATGGGTTACATGATCGGTCAGTGTATCAAAGTTCTCCATTCTCTCGTTTCCTCGAGTCCATCTTGGCCGTCGTCAGCTGTTGCGCAGTTGCGTCTCCGTGTGGTGTCGATGCCGCATGCGCCCCTCTCCCCTCCCCTGATCTATACACAAGTGAAAATTTCATTAAGTATGCACAATGGACCCGCAGCCTCGCCCATCGATTGGCGCTCTCATAGCCGCGCTCGCTTTCCTCTTCTCCTTACCAGAATGTTCTTGCCAAACTAATATTCTCAATCTTCTTATACAACGGCTTTATTTTGCTTCCCCCCTTTCCCACCCACCTGCCTTTGCTTTCATCCTTTCCCACCGGCTTGTCTTTGCTTTCTTCCTCTACCACCGGCTTGCCTTTGCTTTCTTCATTTACCAGCGTCTCTTTTGCTTTCCTCCTTTACTAGCGTCTCTTTTGCTTTCCTCCTTTACTAGCATTTCTCTTCTGCTTTCCTCCTTTACCAGCATTTCTCTTTTGCTTTCCTCCTTTACCAGCATATCTCGTTTGCTTTCCTCCTTTCCCAGCGTCTATTTTGCTTTCCTCCTTCCCCCGCTATAATAATACTCATTGAATAGTGTCGCTAATTTTTGTAGAGTGCTGTTTTCCCTCTCTACTAATCTAATATTTCTCTTTCTGCAAAGCAATACATTTACTTTATCCCTCATGTTTCTCCCCCTACTGCGACCATCACATATACTACCGCAAGTTATTTAGGATATTTAGAAGATGCGGGTCTTCTCCTTACCAAGGTGTTATTATGCTTCTGTCCCATATTGCCGCACGGTGAGAATCGGCTGCTATTGAAGATGTGCGGGTGTATACTTACTTGCACACCCTCATGCATACAGTATTATCGTTTGACAGATGCACGGAGGAAGCTGCTTACTCTACCTGTACTGGGGGAATTTAAAGGTCACTCCACCTCCTCTCCCTACACAGGGTGGGGGTCGGCTATGACAGGGGCTACCGTGCTGACACCTGGAGGATTACTTGAGCGCCCCCCTACCTCAATGCCCACTGGGGGGGGGGGTCCCTTAATTGTGGAAGGCGAGTAGGTTCATTAAAGTTGCGCGCCGAGTAGTCTCTTCTATAAACTACTCAGGTATGCGGCGGTTCCCGTAATCTCACGATTTTCTTAGCATACCTATTCGAAGACTTCAGGTTTGCCCACGTTGGTTTTCCTTCATATTTTCAGTAGATAACCCAGACTTGTCTTCCTTGTCTCGACCTTTCCAAATTCTCAATCCAGGCATTTTTTTCACTTTACGAATCTGTAAAACCTTTCTGGCGGATATGCCCTCGTTAGTTTTAGGGGGAAGGGGGGGTATAATAAATACGGACTGTCGTCGGCCCCTCTAGAGCCGTGGTGCCCACTACGAACTCTCGCTGGCGTTGTTGGGTCTCGGGGTCTTAGTAGGCCCGCTTGTATTTCGCGGGTTTGGTGTGGTCTTAATGCTTCTCCAGTCTAGGTTGTTAGCGTCTTGAGGTTATCGCTCTATGATGTATTTCGGCCGCATATCAAACATGGGTGGACATCCTTTGCACCCGCTGCTCATCATGGTGGTAAAAAAAACAAACTTGTATCGATTCTTCTTTCAGCTAGAAGGTTGTATGTTGCGCGTGTGGTGTGTAAGGGTGGACCGCGTGATGCAGGACTTCCTTAGCAGCTGTGCAAGCACCGAGGAAGCGGCAATTTAGCTGTCGATTGTATGCGATGAATTGAGCTGTTTTCTTGGCGTCCAAAAGCGCTGTCTGGCAATCCGGGCCCTGCGAGGTGCCATGTCGTGTATTTAAACGCGCATGCTAAGGTTTTTGTATGTTCGGTCTTGTTCCGCGACTAGGAATTTGAATGGGGATTAAGTACTAGTGTGAAAAGAAATTAATGCCAAGATAGTGAAGAGAAGAGGCTCTGGATGTATACTAGTTGGGGCCAAAGTTCTTTTCCTCCCCCTCCCCTGTCCATAGCAGGGTGGGTGGGTGAATTTTGGGATTGGTACGATACTCGGCTCATACGGGCGGGCCCCTCCCTACTCGGTTTCATTTGGCTTAAGACTTTGGCCATGTTGGCACCCCGCAAGGGAGGCATCTCGTTCTTATGAGGCGGGGTCAGGTGCAGGGGGGGACTTGTGATTTACCAGCCACACTTTTTTATCATTCTTAACCTTTCCGCTATATTTAAAAGCCCTTTAAAAAAAATTCTAGTTTCGTTTTAATCATTAAAAACAATAATGGTGAACGTGAGGACTCCTTGAATTCCATCACCGTCGTTGTACTTTGGTCAATTCGGGACCGCATTTATAGGTATGGAATAACAGTCCTTAACTTGCCTCTCTCTAATTCAGAACCACAATGACTTGACACTCGCTTGTTTTTAGTACATATTCCCATGGTGCGTCCCCGGGATCATGTCAAGAACTGGTAGCACAATTTTACCATGCCAAGAAATGGGAGCACAATTTTCCCATGCCAAGAAATGGGAGCACAATGGAGAGGAAGAACTGGAATTGGAGGGGGGGGGGGGGCTCCATAAGCAGAGGAAAACTGTAGGCTTTGCTGTCAGCTGGTTGTTTGGGTGGGGAGTGGTCAGTGTTGGGTTCCAATCATGTCGAGATGTATTTTGATTGGTAGTAATTTTGTTTCAAAGTAATTAACTAGTTCTCTATTTACATGAATGTTTTTATTTGGTATCCTCAGTCTTTCATCACGATTTATTTAGCTATCCTTGCCTCTTCTCCCTCATGAATATCCCCCCAGTAAATAACACGGGTTTTTTTTCATTTAAAAGTAATCCGTCTCAAAAACTGCTCGAATATCTCTTACTCGCCATGCGCTGTTTATGAAGGAAAATCAATCAGAACAACCAGCTATTTCCTATTGTCGAGATTAATTTTATTATGTGACCTTTCTTCGGCAGATCAGTTTCCTTTCAGCCGGAAGTCTTTGAGGTCGAAGGATTGATGGATTGGCTTTATTTCCACGTGTACTTGCCTTCTTTGGAATCGCCGATACCAACTGACTTCATATCCCCTGTGTTTACCAAAATGATGCACATCACAAACACGTTTTTAGGTCTTTTCATCAACATCGTTCATGTGAACAATAGTCCTCTGCAAGTTTGGCAGTCTATGTTGTTAGATAAAGGTCGGATTCAGGAAAATGGTGCGTTCTCCCACTTCTTAATTTCTTTTTTTTTCCTTCTTGTTCCTCAAATGTTATAAAACTTTGGATGAGTTGCCTTTTTTGGATTTAAACTTTATAAAAAATAACGTGTACTCTGTTAATGGCTCTACCCTTAAGGATGCCATATATGTACACATCTCCTAAACATACTCGACTTGTATTGTGCTTGCTTCAACCAACCAATCATGGCAAAATTCTTTTGCAATCCTTTGCTCATTACTGAAAATCAATCAACCGTTGAAAATATCCTCTTTTTTTTTCACTTACGGGGGACCTTAATGCCGGCCCTTCCTTTTCTACCGTTCTTTGGTAAACATTCAAGATGTCCATTCAGGAAACGGAAAAAGGTAGCAATTTTGGCTAGAAAAAGTAACATTTCATTTGTCATAAACAAAGTAAAATAGTTTAAAACACGCATTAACTGACAATACGTCACTTTTACATAACTGACAAGAGAATTTATACATGAAGCCATTACGCAGATGAGTTTCTTGGGTAATGAA
Organism: Ceratothoa steindachneri; assembly: GCA_963969495.1. Lineage (NCBI taxonomy): Eukaryota > Metazoa > Arthropoda > Malacostraca > Isopoda > Cymothoidae > Ceratothoa > Ceratothoa steindachneri. Next base: position 110,958,184 of record OZ018318.1, read on the forward strand.
ACAAAATAGTTAAAGACAGGGGTCAAATCTTTCGTGGTCCTAGAATTAATCCCAAAACTTGTTTACTTTTTAACTTGATTTACTATTTTAACAAAATGATATACAGGGGGTTCGAAAGTCTAGTCACACATACCATTACTTATATTCACATTAATATCTAGTATATGTACAGTGATTAGCTTTTACGTGGATTCGTCCACTCTTCCCGTTTAGGTTTTCCCGCCCTTTTATTATTCTTGGTTTAATTTTTATTGCAATAAATCTCTCACCGCCCAAATTGGACATCTTCAAAGGGAGACCCGACGTTTTCCGTTAGTGATTTTGGGTTTAAAAAATATTTTTAGTGTTCAAAGGGTGGTGGCGGGCGATCCATTTGCGTCCCCTTTAAAAGGAATTCTTGGCATTTTAGACGAAAATGACTGCAGTTTTCCTCCACATCAAAAAACCCCGCACCCTTGTAGAAAAAATAATCCTGGCCGTCATAGACCAACCGAGATGCTCTGTCTCCACGATTTTATGGGGTTGGGAAGATTTGGATAAAAAAAAAATGTATTATTGTCGGTTGCTTCTTATCTCTCTTTGTTCCTGATTTAGGAGACTCATAAATAGTTTATGGGTTTGTACTGGTGTGGCGGCAATCGACGCCGCTCCGCTTTAGAATTTGGTATGGCAGTGCCGGTGGATTAACCACAATTCCTCTTGATTTAAACTCTGCTCTTACTTCCTCTCTGTATCGTGTCCTCGTTCGGTCCACGGGACATGTCCTCGTAAAATGGGGGCGCGTTGAGAAGACTCCCTGGCACCCAAATAGTTTCTTTGTTACCCCTCCTATGTGACTTCATATCCACCCTTTCTAGTGCCTAACACCGCATGTCATATTTCGGTGTTACTCGTCGCCAGTACTTTCCTCATTGCTTCACTTCCGAGCTCTTTATAAAAAGCAGACATTCTCCTTACATAACATTAATGAATAACAAAGCCACACTGACCTATCAATGAACATTAGTCAATCCCCACCACGACATTCTTCCATAAACTACATCCAAAGATAGTTTCCATAGCATCGCCTTGAAGTTATCATCATTCAAGGCTTGTTAAAAGCTTTACCATGCAACTACAATATACAATAATATCACTATTAAAATATGTACAATTTCATACCATACTAAACTGAAAAATCGAAACCTTCCCTCCTCATATACTGTCCAACCTGGGCTCAAAAACATTTAAATTTCTGCTCTCTTACCTCCTGTGGGAAATCAGTCCAGATATCTACCACTCTATTAGTGAAAAAGTTATTTTCTAACATCCAGCCTACACCCCTGTTACTATTACTACCAAATGTAATTTAACATAAGCAAGTATAGTTGTGTAATCGGGTGAATAATTATAAATTGAATGGGACAGTTTGGGGAATTTCAGAATGCGAAAGAGGTGTTACGGTAAGTTGTGACCTCGGGTCCGGCCTAGAAAGCAGTGCATAACTGCTAGGAATAAAGCTAATTGAATATTGGAGTTTATTGGGAGGAGTGTAAGTGAGGCTGTCATTCTGAAACTGTACCTGGCATTAGTTAGACCTCATTTTGACTATGTGGTGCAATTTTGGTCACCTATGATGGGTATTGGTTTGCTCGAGTCTGTGCAAAGAAGGATGGCTAAGATGATTCATGGGTTGAAGCCTTTACCTTTTGGTAAAAGGCTTATGAGACTAAATCTATATACGTTAAAAAATGAGAAGAGTTTGAGGGGGACTTGTTTGAAATCTTCAAATGGTAAAAGGTTATACTGGAGACATGGGAAAGGTTCTTAGTTTTAGTGAACAGGATAGGACAAGGAACAATGGGTTTAGGGTGGACAAGTTTAGGAAAGAGAGTGGTAGAAATTGGTTTACAAATTGAGTGGTAGATGAATAGAAAACATTCACTGCCCTTAGTCTATATACATATTCAAGGTGCCTCCAGTGAAGGTATCAGCTTTGTTGCTCTCCTTTGCACTGACTAGCAGGTTGATATGTCTAAAATGTGGCGACTGTGCATGTATACAAAACTCAAGATGTGGCCTAACATAACTTATTAAGTTTAAGGATAACCTCGTTACTTTTGTAACCAACATTTCCCTTTTGGTTTTCGTCTTTAATATAGACAGTTTATTGCCTGAAGCTCTAATGCAGCGAATAACATATTCAACTTAATTGGTTCGTAAAATTGGGAAAAGTAGGTCTGTTGTCCTCGCACCTGGTTGCGAGAATTAATTGATCCTGTCTTCCAGCCTCTCTTTTTGCAATAACTGCAAGTCAAGATGCACAAACGTAATGAATATGGTGTTTATATGTCCCACCCGTGTGTATGAACACCGTTCGTATTTTGTATACATATTTTACGAGTGTTTTTATCCTTCCGCCGCTTTTCACCTAAATTCGAATACCCGTTTTTTATTTCTACTTGTCCGCCAACGTTACTCCGAGCTGTTTATAACTTTGATATTTCTTTTCGATTTTTCTTCTTTTTTGCCCCTTCGACCTTCTTCTCTCTCCCTTTTTATCCTTTGTATGTGTGTGGACAACCTGGCTCCAACATTGCCGTCCTAGGGTCGAAGTAAAAAGAGCAAAGCGACTCGAAGCTCTCTCTTTCACCAGAAGCTGAAAAAAGCCGCCAAGTACCCATGGCAAAAAGACACCTAATTTTCTCTTTTCTTGCTCCGCCCGTGGAAGCGCAGCTGTTCGCCCAAATATTTGTCCTCTCCGACTTGAATTCCCCCCGGGAAGCCCTTAAGCTTTATGAGATGGTTTTTTTCCGACCGGTGGTAGCAGCAACTGCTATGGGGATGTATCAAGGGGTAAGGGGTAGTTCTTTTTAACCGGGGTACACAAAACTGAAATCAAGTATGGCTATCTTGTACCCCCAAAAAAGGTCTCCCCGAACTTTCACACTAGTCGAATTTGCATACGCGCGCATTTGTCCCTTGGTCAAAATCGAATCGATATGAGGAAACTTCTGCCGACTACCTCGGGTATTCAAACCATTATTATGCCTCGTATTGGGTTCGTTGTTATTTCATACGCGGATTTTATAGCTCCGAGGGGTAGTTCCGAACTTTAAAATTTAAAGAAACCCGAGTTACGTTGTATGTACAATATTTGGAAATCACACCCTCTCAACTCCGTCTCCCGATTCAAATCTAAACAGCTTTATCCCTATTGTACCCCCTCCCCCCTTTTCCGTGGCCATGACAGGATCCCCCCTCTCCCCTTTTCCGTGGCCATAACAGGATCCCCCTCCCCCCTTTTCCGTGGCCATAACAGGATCCCCCCTCCCCCTTCTCGATTTCTCTTTCTTTCGTCGGGATTTGAAGGGTGGGGGGATGAGGACACCTGTACTAACAGATCGCGGAGGGGATGGGGTGGGGCTGTGAATTGAACACCTGCAGACTCCTCGTCAGTCGCTCACCTTTCCCGTTTCTGGTGAAAACGGAATCATGTTAATTGGGAGAGGTTGGGGGAGGGGGCTGCCTTTTATATCTCCGTGACTGTTATCGCTGTCCTCCCCACCCCCTTTTTTCTCAATTCGTTGGTGAGTGTAGGTTTTTCTTCTGAGGTCGATTGTAACGTTTTCTTTGAGATTCGAAATCTTGTTCCCCTTGAAACGGGGCGGTGTTTCGAGGCTACTCGTTAAACCGGCATCTGAAACCTTTTCACGTTTATCTGAAAAATTCACGGGTTTAAGCCGCGAAATGTGTACTGGGTTGTCAAGTTACTTTTATCTCGCTCGTAAGTTACCTCCGCTCTAAACCCAACCAAAATAGACTTTTCGCTTGTTGTTTTTTATTATTATTTTCCATTGTTTTGGGGGTGGACGTATATTTTTGTATTCCTACGCCTTGTTTTTCAATTGTATCACCAATGAAGATTACTGATTAATTTTGTTTATGGAAGGAACCAGTTGGGTGGATGACGTTTGATATTCCTAGTATGATTAGGTAATGAAGTTGATAGACAAGACAAGTCCTCTGTCACGGGTATATACTCAGAATAAGTTGTGTAATTCTGTGTTACTGCAGAATGTGTAACAACAAGGAGTAACAACAAGGAAAGAAGGTACCCTAGGAGACCTTACGGTCCATTCAAAGAGGGTACCTTTGGAATAGCAATCAAGCAGGCACATGGCTGCTTAATTGTTTTGCGTCCCTAAACGGCCACTTTTCAAGACTTTGTCTAGTCTTGACTTGAACTGGTCGACAGATTCACTGTTGACAACTTCCACTGGAAGTGCGTTCCACTTACCGCAGATACTGTAGGTAAAAAAAATTCCACACAGATTGCGGTTGTATCGCTTCAGTTCAAGTTTGAAGCCGTGATTGCGCGTTCTGTTCTCACTCAGTGTGAAAATATCCCGGTAGTCAACATTGTCGAACCCTCGAAGTATTTTGAAAACTTCGATGAGCTGACCACGCAGTCTACGGGTTTCCAGCGAGAACAGATCTAATTCCCTTAGTCTATCCTTATAACTTTTATGTCGGATAGAGGGAATCAGCTTGGTTGCCCTGGCTTGTACGCGTTCCAATCTCGCGATGTCCTTTCGCAATGAAGGACTCCAAAATTGTACGGCATACTCCAGCTGCGGTCGGACAAGTGAGTTGTACAGGCACAGTACAATCTCCTGGTTCCGATAACCAAACTGGCGCTTAATATAGCCTAGCATCCTTTGGGCCTTTTTCTCCGCCTCAATGCACTGTTTCGAGAACTTGAGGTCACTAGTGATAGTAACACCCAAGTCCTTTCAGTGTGACTCGATTCAAGAGCAGTACCCTTAAGGATATACTGAGATTGGGGGTTTCTGTGGCCAATATGCATCACTTTGCATTTCCCCACGTTAAAAGGCATTTGCCACGTGTCCTACCACTCCCCAATCTTCCCAAGATCTTCCTGCAGGCGGGCGGAATTTCCATCCTTTGCAACGTTCATACCAAGCTTGGTATCATCGGCAAATTTGGAAATCTTGGCAACCATGTCACCGTCCATGTCGTTGACGTAGATGATGAATAGTAGTGGTCCCAGGACAGAACCTTGAGGCACCCACTCAGAAGCTGTCCATTTACCACCACCCGTTGCCGTCTGCCACTTAGCCAGTTCTCGATCCAGCCGGCTACCTTTCCGTCTATGCCAAGCGCTCGCACTTTCCGGAGAAGGCGGCGGTGTGGTACCTTATCAAAGGCTTTCTGAAAGTCTAGGTAGACCACATCCACCGCCTTGTCCCGATCGTGCTCACTGAAAAGGAGTGTGTGTGTGTGTGCGCGCGCGCGCTCTAATTTGATTTACTTATGAGATATAAGCTATTTAGAGTTGACAGGTTGTATGAATAATCATCGATTGTATTTAGTCTTTTGTATTCATTTTTCTTGTCCCCCATTCTTTTTTTCCATGCCTAGTGAACAAGCCTTAGATGTATTTTCGTAGGTTCCACGTTTCGGCTGTTGTCCTTTAATTGGGCAAGGATATATTAAGGATAACGAACCCTCGTCCCGTCTCATTTATCTTTACGGGGCGGGAAAGAGCGTTTTTCTGGTCATAGTGTGACCACAGGAATACATAGCCGAAGTCCAGATGCTTCTAGACTGCCTTTCCCGATCGATGTAGCTTGGGGGTCGGGAGCCCTGTGGAAGTCGAAGCCACACGAGGCGTTGATAGCTAGAGTTGATGAAAATCTTGGTCATTCTATGAGATGGATCTCCTTTGCTTCTGATTTTGAGCAAGTCCAAAGGAGTTGCGTCCCCTCCCGGTCTATGTATTTTCAGCACATTTTCACTGATCCCCAATCTCACCATTTCTATAACCTTCTCGCACTATAAGGAGAGAAGCGTCATGATTCAAGCAATGGTCAGTAGCGGTCATAAAGACAGAAAATGTCAGTGCCGAGTTCTTCCCTCTTGAATATGGGTCCGGGGAAATGCATTCAACGCTTCACGAACAAATTCGTCCACAAGCACCCTGTCCTTGCTCGAGTAGTAGCTTGAGTCGTGGGTTTCCCTGTTTGGCCGAGCTTTCTCAATCCAGCTACAAGAAAAGTTCAGCATCTACCACTTTCCGGCAAAAGGATGTTCAGATCATGATTGTCGCTATAGCATTTCTGAGGTGGAATTGCGTCTATTTTCGCTTTCTTCCTCGATCCTCTTTTGAGTGCAGAAAAAAAGGACGCCACGGGCAGGTGCGAGTTGACACAACTAAGCCGAATTATCTTCACCGTTCTTCAGTTCGATGGTCCACGGGGAATGAAAGAAGAAAAGGATAGGAGACATGAACAATAGATGACATTAATAAGTAGGATGAAACTGGCCTTAGCTTGTCAGGAAATCTCACTTTGATGAGCAGGAAGAAACTGGTCTTGGTTTGTGAGGGAATCTCGCTTCTTTCCTCCCTCAAATGGCGAAAGCGGATCAAACTCAGTCTGGAGACATTTAGTTTTTATTGTATACTAGTAATATGAGTGGATATCAAAACTTCCCGGCGATTTAGAATACTTTGGGAAGTGAATACATCCCGGTCATGCTTTTAAAAAGCCGATATTTTAGCTAAGTATATTTGGCAGTGGCGAAGGACTTAATGAAGTTAGTTATGAAAAGAAAGCCAATTTTACTCAGTGGGGGGCAGACAGCTGATGAAAAAGCTGTATAAATAAAACATGAAGAGTGAAAAGGCTAAAGATGACTGGTAGCAAACTCTACCAAACTTAAAAAAATTGGGGTTGGGTGACGTATGCTAAGACTAAGACAAAGTTCGTACTCGAGTACACTAAATACGAGGTTGAGCTGATTTGCCCAATTCTGTACGTGTGTTTACTTTCCGCACTCTGCCCATGGAAATCTAGAAGCACGAGTGAATACAAACGCCACAAAAGATATAATCGTGCGAAAACTTGCAAACATTGAACACTAATTTTGTATGCGAATGTAATAATGAAAACTCTTAATAGAACATAAAACAAATGTCGAAGGAATCGGTTTCCCCCGTGTCTTCAGCATTCCCTGGGATTCTTCACCCCCTTCCAGAGGTACTTGATGCTCTTCTCGGTGGCACTGTAATTTTCTTGTCCCATTTTAAATGTTTGTAGGGTGCACCCAAGGAACTCCTGTGTAGCCTCTCCCCCTTACTTACTACTCCTTGGATTATTTTCTTTTCTGTTAAGTTTATTTTAAATTTGCAACTCGCTTTGGTATTCATTTCAGAGGCAACGTTTTGAAATAGGCGCTCCATTGGGTCGTTTTCTGGCCTAGCTCGTATGATTCGTACTTCTCATGGATCGCACTCTACTTTCTCGTAATATTGGTTCCTCTCTTATCCTCTAAAGTTCGTGGGTAGTTCCATTTTTACCGCCATTCCTCGCAGACGCGGTACAAATTGGCCTTTGAACCGCCACTACAAAAGGGCCAGTAACGCTGCAAACCAGACCCTCCCTCGGGAGACGGGGGAATCTAGAGAATAGACTTGGGCTTAAGGGACATTGGAGCCCATAGATGAGAGGGGCCCAGCGTTTTCAATTTGTTGGCGAGCTCACCTGGGTCTTATTGTGACGACTGCGTGGGCCCTCACACTGCCCAGCACAATGGCACATTCTTTAAGTGCGTCCCGTCTGGGGGATCTTCGCGCGCGGGGTCGAATTGTACTCGGGACAGGTTCGTGTCCTTACTTGCGGCTGCTCGGTCCTGGAGGGAGGCCCTTTCACGCTCGAACATGCATTTTCCTTTTAGTTGTTTATCCGTGCAGTTTCTCCTTCTTTTTTTTTGGGGGGGGGGCTCTTTTTTATAATATAGTCTAATAAATGCTATTATTTTGGTGGCAATTGCAAAGTGAGCGCCTCTTAGCCCCCCCCCCTCGCTCCATACTCGGGACGGGTTTATGTACACAGACTTGTAGCCTCCTCCATTTTATTTGACTGTTGTAGGTCGCATGTACATGCGCCGGGGGGGGGAGCCCTCTACCGACGCCAGAGCGTGATTCCTTCTTCCTCTTGCCTTTTTGCTTATTTTTTTTATTTGCTTGTTTCTTTGCCTTTGTTTTTATTTGTTTTTGTATCTTTATTTTTTGTTTCTTTTATCTAGCCCAGCATTAGGCTTTAGCGTGATTACGGCGACTTTTGCCCTAGCAGGTAGTCGCCAGTTGCTAAAAAAATCCATCTTCTCCACGTTACGAAAGTGGAGATGCCTTCGTTGGATTACGCTACTTTATCTAGGGTCCCAGCCTTGTTCTCCGCAGCACGATTCTTGTCTTATCTTTCTCCTTGCTTATTCATGCCTGTTTGTGTGGCCCAGCGCTTCATTCCCCCAATCCCTCCGTGTTATCTTGCACCTTGAGTCTCGAGGCCGGAGTTGATAACACTGAACTTGATCCCCGGTTGGGCGGGTTTGACCCCGTAAGGGGCGCGGCGATTTGCCATCCTGGCCGCCGTGCTGACGGGATCCAGCGCTCCGTCCGGCCCCAGCTTAGCCTCTCTTCCTTCCTTCAGATAGCCCGATTTCTCCCCTACCTCGTCGCTTTTCATACAACCTCTCCCACAACTTTCTCTGGTCAGCCTCTAATTTCACAGGGTAGAATGCTGACCTTCTTCTCAAGCCAACCACCCCGGATCGGGGCTGAGGGGGGGAGGGGACATTGTTCCCTAACCCCTCAGCTCCGGTTCGGGATGGGTTTTTTTTAACAACCTGCTTCATCCCCACCCACATCTTCCTCACATCCCTTTTCCTCTCCTCTTCACAACCTATATTTTTTACGCCGTGTCCAAGGTGGAGCCGCCATGCCGAAGGACTGCCAGGCCACCAGGCGGGAGGGGTGGTCCCGAATGGCGGCGCCTGGCTCTGCCGGGCTTGTAAGCACCTCTCGCAGTGCGGGCAACTGCGAGAGGTGATGAGCTATTGCGTCCCGTAATCAAAAGAGGGTCACCATGCCCATGTATGAAAAAAAACAAAAACCCCAACCCCCAACTTCCCCAAAAACATCTACGGAGCCGCCCTCGGGCAGCTCCACCGAGAAAATGGAGGTCCCCCCCCTTGTGCTTGCGCAAGGGACCCTCCATAATTCTTTAACCGGAGAGGAGGCTTACTCCTCTCCTACGCCTACGGGTGTAGGGGACTCCCCCTCACCCCCTTCTCTGGAGGTGCTTTCGGGCACCTCCCTATCTCCAGCGGCAGTCCCTCCTTTGCTTTCTAAGGGGACTGCCAAGAAAGCCAGCAGGCAGCCCATTGCCGACCGCCCCTCGTGCAAGCGGCTCGGTAGGGCAAACCCCCTTAGGGGGGAGAGGGAAGCCAGGCCCCTTCGGTCGCTTCCCTCAAAAGACCTGCTGGCAAGAATTTTGAACCTTGCTGGGGTCAAGGCCTGTGCCTCCCCACACCACCTGACTAGTGACAATACTGCCAAGGGGACCTGCGATGTCCTGGGAGGGGATGGCCAACTGGAGGCCCCTCCTGTGATAGACATGGTCCTTGAGGAGACCCAGCCCCAGACGGTAGGGCCTTCCATGGGGGGGAATTCGGGCTCGGCGCCAAGCACCGAACCCGAATCCGCCCCTATGCAAGGTCCTCCTCAAATGGCTGAGGGCTCCGAGGCAGTAGAAGGAGGGGAGGGATCTCCTCCGACAGGTGCCCCTACGACAACCAGGACCTTCTCCATTTCGGAGAGGGACCTGGCTGAGGCTGGTCCATCTGGCCTGGGGACTTCTGCCGGCGGAGGTGAAAAGCGGGTTCATTCCCCGCCCTCCTCTCCTAAAAAGAAAAAGACTAAAAAGACTCAAAAGACGAAGAAGACTCGGGGCTCCTCTCCATCCGCGGGGGCTGCGGGGACGGATGGGTCTGCTGCCACTTTGGTAGGCGACCAAGCCAAGATCGGCACATCCGGCCCCTCTACCCCCTCGTGTGCGGAGCCCATGACTACGACTAAGACCAAGAATGCACAGGGCGGAGCCTCGATGACATCGGGGCCCCTGATTCAGAGGTTACCTGGCGTTTTCGAGCCCGCTGGCTTCAAACGCTTCCTCGTTATTCGCTCCACTGATGGCACCATGTTGTCCAAGGGCAACATGATCCATCAGAGGAGAGGATTAGCTAGTGCAATTGGTAGAGAGCCGAAGGTAACCCGTTTCTCGGACGGGAGCCTTCTGGCGAATGCGGCGAATCCCGCCGAGGCGGCCAAGATAAGTGCTCTTCGGACACTTCATGGCACCCCGGTGAGTGTGACGCCGCACTCTACCATGAACTTTGTGAAAGGAGTAGTTTATGCGAGGGAACTCGTTGACTACTCCATTGAGGACATCACCCTAGAGCTGGCCGACCATGGGGCAGTCAAGGTCGAACGTGTGATGAGAAAACAGGGAGGGGCCTCGAGACCCACCCCTACACTCTTCGTCACGTTCGACTGTGACAAGCTCCCTGAGTCGGTGCGTGCCGGTTGGTACCGCTACCGCGTGAAGGCATTCGTGCCACTGCCGCGGCGGTGCTATTACTGCCACCGCTTCGGCCATACGAATCGATCATGTAGACGTGCGAAATCGGGGTCACCCGAAGTCTGTGTAAATTGCTCCAAGGTCGCACACGATAAGTCCAAATCGTGTGTGGCCAAGTGTGTCAATTGCGGAGAGCCGCACCCTGCTTCTTCGAAGCAATGTGGTGCATATCTCCTTGAGAAAGAAATCCTGGCCGTTCAGGCCCAGGATCGACTCTCATTCCGCGAGGCAAAGGACTTGGTCCTGGCGCGCCCGGCTCTGCCTGGGACGTCATATGCCTCAATAGTTAGAAAGGCACCCTCTGCTCCTGGCCCATCCAGGCCAACGAGCACGGTTGTTTCCGCGCCCATTCGGAGCCCTTCTGTGGGCTCTACCCAACCTGGGCGCTCCCCTGGTAAAGCTGGCGGCAAAAAGGGTTCATACCCTGCCCCGGCTAAAACCAGGGCTCCCCCCTCTTCCCCCAGCGTGACCGTTTCGCGTAAAGCGAAACGGCCACGCGCCTCCACCGAGTCGTTAGACTCACAGGAGGCAACACCCCTGAAGATGGTCGCTAGGCCATCTTCCGGGGTTCCTAAAGCTGTTCCCCGAAAGGAGGACAGCAACAAAGGAGCTTCGGCCCCTTTGCCCACGCCCCGAGGTGGAGCGAGTGGCTCGGAGACGGTGGTTCCTCGAAAAGAGGGCCCCCCGCCTCCGAAGCCGCAACGCCCGCCTAAAGTTTCGAGGCGGAGGGAGGAAAAGACTCGCATGGCGAGCCCAACCTCCCCCAATAAGTCCTCGAAGGCGACAGCGCCTTCAGCGCTTTGTCCGGCCAACAGCGCCCGGGGTTCTGCCCCCGGGAAGCGTACGGCCATTCCCGTGAGGGTCTTCAATTCGAGGAGGGCCCCCGCGTCTCCTCCGAGCTAGGCCTGGAGGGCATATTCCTTCAATGGAATTGCCGTGGACTCCGGGCCAACTGGGAGGAGCTGCGGAGGCTCGCCTCATCCCGTTCCCCGTTAGCTATTTTTTTGCAGGAGACCATGCTAGGCGCGTGCCCCCTGCCTGCCCTCCCGGGGTATAAGGGTCTTGCGACCCCACCACCGCGGGACGGCCGGGCTGGGGGATGCGCGGTTTACACCCGGCATGATGTCTCCGTTCTTCCTTTCTCTTTAGATACCTCCTTTCAGGCAGTGGCTGTGCAGCTGCACCTGGATAGGAGGTATACTATCATTTCTGCGTACATTCCACCGTCAGCTGACTTCGACGCGGGGGACTTTCGCCGCGTCGTGGCACGGTTGCCGAGGCCCTATCTCTTGCTTGGAGATCTGAACGGCAGGCATCCTCTCTGGGGAGATTACACCATAAATCCCAGGGGACAAGTCCTTGCCGATCTGATCGAAGAGCTTGAGATGGGTGTCCTAAACGTGGATGAGTTTACGCATCACTGTCCGAGAACCGCTTCATTTTCTTGCCTTGACCTATCTTTGTGCTCTTCGGATGCACAGCCTGATTTTGATTGGGGGGTGGTCGATGACCTCCATGGTAGTGATCACTTTCCCATTCAAATATCATTTTCAGGGCAACTGCCGCCTGAGAGACCACCTCGGTGGTGCTTGGCGCGGGCGCGGTGGCCTGCATTTCAGGAAATGACTGAATTCTCTATCTCAGTCAAGGAGTTTAGGTCGGTAGATGAGGCCGTCGAGTTCTTCTCCGGCAACCTCATCGCCGTGGGCCTGACTACTATTCCTAGGACGTCTGGCCGTTTTGCACGCCGACCACTCCCATGGTGGTCGGCCGAGTGTGAGACGGCCCTCAAACAGAAGCGTTATGCCTACATGCGCTATAAGCGCCGCCCGAACGATTTCACCGTCGCTGAATTTCGTCGGGCTAGGGCTAGGTTCCGGTATATTTCGAAGCACGCCCGCCGCTCTTCTTGGCGGGCATACGTGTCTTCACTTAACGGGAAGACCCCTTTAGCTGAGGTGTGGAAGCGAGTCAAAAGGATTCGGGGCAAGTTCTCGCAGGACCCCCCTCCCGTTCTCCAGGAGAATGGGACCGCAATCTCGGACCCCGCGTCCGTGGCGGAATCCTTAGCGACCGCTTTTTCCGCATTCTCTAGCCGTGATGCTGCTCCGCCAGCATTCAATGCACGTCGTGATGTCGCGGAAGGCCGCCGGCTGGACTTTACCTCCAGAGGCGGAGAACCCTTCAACGACAAGTTTACTGTGAGTGAGTTGCGTTCCGCTCTCGCTTCGTGCGCGGACACCGCCCATGGTCCGGACGATGTCCCGTACGCCATGCTTCGACACCTGGGTGAGCGAGGCATGGCCTTTCTATTAGATTTGTTCAACAGGATCTGGGTGGAAGGTCTCCTCCCAGACTCCTGGCGAATCGCTACTGTGCTCGCCTTTCGCAAGCCGGGGAGAGATCACTCTACTCCGACCGGTTTCCGCCCAATCTCTCTAACCTCTTGCGTGTGCAAGTTGATGGAGAAATTGGTAAATGTTAGATTAGCCTATTTTCTGGACAGCGGAGGCCATCTGTCTTCTGCACAGTGCGGCTTCCGTAAGTTCCACTCCACGTCGGATGCTCTGCTCCGACTGGAAAATGCCGTCTGCGAGGCTTTCCTTCGTAGACAGCACTACGCCACGGTGTTTTTTGATCTGGAGAAAGCCTATGATACCGCATGGCGATACGGTATCATGGAGACTCTCCACACGATGGGGGCGAGGGGACGCCTCCCAATGTTTATATCTGAATTTTTGCGAGATCGTCGATTCCGCGTACGGGTGGGGGGAGCCCTCTCCGGCCCAAAGGAGCAGGAAGAGGGTGTCCCGCAGGGAAGTGTCCTCAGTGTCACACTCTTTGCCCTGAGCATCAACGGCATCACCTCGGTGCTGCCGGAAGATGTTCTCGCTACGCTCTACGTGGACGACCTTTCGATCTCTTTTGGCGCGGCCCAGATGCCAACTCTGGAGCGCCGACTCCAACAGGCATTGAACCGCGTCTCTCGCTATGCCGAAGCGCACAGGTTTCGGTTTTCTTTGGCCAAGACTAAGGTGGTGCACTTCTGCCGCCATCCACGGCTTCACCCCGACCCAGATTTGTTTCTTAATGGGGTGCGCCTGGATGTGGTTGAGTCGCACCGTTTCCTTGGTCTTGTATTCGACCGACGCCTCACCTGGGAGGCTCACATTCGCAGCCTTAGGGTCTCTTGTACCCGCGCCATGGACATTCTCCGTTCCGTGACGTTCAGCGCTTGGGGCGCTGATAGGGCTACCGCCTTACTTTTTTATCGATCCTTTGTTCGCTCGAAGCTCGACTACGGATGCGAGTTTTATGCATCCGCAGCCGAGCGTTTATTGCGGAAGGTGGATTCGATCCACCACACCGGCCTTCGCCTTGCGACCGGTGCCTTCCGCACTTCCCCCATTGAGAGCCTGTTGGTCGATGCTGGGGAGATGCCACTCGCTCTGCGCCGTGTGCAGTGCATCACTCGCCTGTACGCGCGAGCCCGGCGCCTCCCTCAGTCGCCAACAGCTCTCACTGCATCCGCAGCTGATCTCGATGGTGCCTATGCCGCCGAGAGACGCCAGTCATACCCTAAGCCCTTTGGGTTTAGGGCCAGGAAACTCCTTCGAGAGGTAGATATAGCTCTCGGGCCGGTGGCGCCCCTGGTTCTGCCCAGGACGCCACCCTGGAGGGTACCACATTTGGCTATTTGTCGCCACGCCTCTGCTCCCAAAGCTTGTACTGCGCCGGGAGTATTGCGTTCGATCTTTTTGGAGCACACATCGTGTCACGCTGGTACCGTGCCAGTGTATACGGATGGCTCCAAGTCCCAAGAGGGGGTCGGCTTCCACGCCGTATCCCCTCTGTTTGAAGTCAGCGGGGCTCTACCAGGCGCTGCGTCTGTCTTCACGGCCGAGCTGGTGGCAATACACCACTCGGTACGGGAGATTACGCGACGTGCCCGGTTCGGAGACCGGATTGTGATTTATAGCGACTCACAAAGCGCCCTGAGTGCTCTCGGGGCATTGGAATCTCCGCATCCCCTGGTTCGCGAAATCCGTGACGCCACGGTTTTGGCGAGCCGGGCAGATGTCGAGATTATCTTCTGCTGGGTTCCTGGACATGTAGGAATTGCGGGGAATGAGCGCGCCGATGAGGGCGCCAAAGAGTCCGCGAGGACTCTGCGACCGGACCAGCGTTTCGCTCTTCCTCACACCGACTACATGGCAGGAATACGGGCAGCTCTTCGGACTGCTTGGCAAAGAAGATGGGAGACGGTCGAGGGGAACTTAAAGTTGCGTGCCATTGCGCCGCGACTGTTCCCATGGACCTATCCCCCAATGCCGCGGCGGCTTCAGGTTGCTTTCTGTCGTCTTCGAATCGGACACACTCGTGTGACGCATCGTTACTTGGTGGAGCGCTCGCATGTGCCCTATTGCAACGACTGCGTCGTCCCCCAGACTGTTCGGCATATTCTTGTCGAATGTCCCAGTCTGGGTGATCTTCGCGCACGATACCTGTCTCGGTACCGGGATGGGCGGGGTCGCTACCGCCTGTCCCTTGTACTCGGGACGAGTGCGTGCACCATGACTGGTGGACTTATTGACTTTTTGGGGGAGGCCGGCCTTCTCCCCTTTATTTAAGGTTCCTTTTTTTGTTATTGTTTTGTTTTAGATTGCACTCTCCTGCACCGGGGTGAGGGGGACCTCCCCCCGCTGCCGGAGATTGCTTCGATTGTTAAGTTTTTCAAATTTATATTGATTGTTAAGTTTTCATATTTTAACTTTAAAGTAGCCTAATTCTAGGCTGTCGTGTTTTTCGGCGACTTATGCCCAAGTGGGTAGTTGCCAGATGGGCTCTATAAAAAAAAAAAAAAAAAAAAAAAAAAAAAAATGGGCGGGTTTGAGGACAGGAACGGATTTCCGCTTCTTTGGTGACTTGAACCCATTTCGCTGCTGTAAGAGGAGATGCAACTGGAAGATGAGTGAAATGGGGGGGGGGGGGTTATGTGGGTTGTATCGCATTGCAAATGCGCAACCTTAACGAAAAGTAATCGTGTATGGAAAACAAGGAGCAGTGACTAGGTTCATTTTGTTTGGAACTTTGCTTTTTTTCCGCCCTCTCCTCCTATCGCATTTGCTGAAGATGTATTGAGGCAAATTACATATTGTAATATCAATGTGTGTGTGTATATTATTGGTATGTGTATTGCAAGATTGTTTTGTTAACAAACTATGATGATGATGCTTTTTTAATGAGTTCGAACGCAGTTTATGGGACGCTGTTGACTTGGATGGCCTTTGATAAGCCCATGTGGACTTTGTCATTCGTTGCACGTCATTTGTTTGCACTAATTTCGTTTTCCGCAAAAGGAATTGAGCTTCCGATAGGTTTGAAATATCCCGGGGGAGTGAGATAGGCACAAGACATTAAAGGTGACCGTCCTTGAAGATTCACCAAATGGTATTCAAAATTAATTACGTCATTTCCAAAACTTCATAAATTTGATTTGGAGCATTCAACCAAAACATACACGGTTACCACACCAGACCTGTGTGAAAGATTTGCCAGACTTGTAATAATACCCGATTCTATATTCATATTACTATCATCATCATCATCACTAAGTATAATTTAAGGGGATTTTTTTTTAGTATTTCAATAATAATTTCATTTAGTTTGGTTATGACTTATGTTTTTTTTATTAAAGTTATTTCTAATTTCTTTTATAATATCAATAACCAAATGGTGAAGTTCAGAAATAAATATAAGTATCGAACTTTTGTGAATTTTTTATACCCAAAGAATTACAAATGGTGAAGTTCAGAAAATTTATAACTATAACTATATTTTAGCAACGTGATATTTTGAAAGGGGGCGGGGGGGAATTTAGTTTAGAGTTCCTTTTAAAAATTATTATAATTGGCGAAGTTCAGAAAATTTCTAAAAATTTAACCATGGCTGCTTTTTTTCAGATTTTAATCTTAGTAGCGAAGCACAAGTTGTGAAGCCATTGCCTGTTTTTTAAATAAATTAAAAGTAATTTTCGGGACAAAAATTGGGTTATTTTTAGTGTTATTACTAGCGAAATCTAGTAGGACCAAGCCATGTAGAAACTACAAAAACAGATTCTTTAAAAAAAAGTGGTGAAGTTAGAAGAATTTAATTTAATATACAGGGTGATCCGAAAGTTTTGTCATCCACTACCGAAATGTAATAATAGAGGAACAATATAATAATATCACATAGGTGAAATATAAAATTTTAAAAAATTAAATAAAAAAATTAAAACGCTATTTACGCGGGGTGACAAGAATTTTGGACCCCCATGTATATAGCCCCCCCCCCAGTTTTATCAGTATCAGAACTGATCAGTTCGTTCCATGATGCCCTTGTTGGTTTACTAAGGTTTTTACTTTACCCTCTTCCCCACCTGCAGTCCTCGCCATCTGGAGCGGCATGCCATCATGGGCCCCATTGCCGCTGAGAGTTTCACACGAAATTGAAACTACCTGGGATTTTTTATTTCCTGGAACTTTCCTTTTTTTCGTCGCTTTTAAAATCACCATTTTTTTTTCTTTTCTTAACCGAGACCTAATTGTCTTCCTTCTTCCCGGCCCTTTTCTTTTTTACCCCTTTTTTATTATTGTTCCACGAACCGCAAGGCGGTTTAAAGCGTAGCATGTAAGTCGTGCTGCAGTTGACATCTGGATTAAGTATGTATATATATATATATATATATATATATATATATATATATATATATATATATATATATATACAAAAAAAGACAGGAAAAGGAAAGGCGGATTCCAAGTACTTTCAAACTTGATAATGGACTGAACGTGTTCGAAAGTACTTGGAATCCAACTTTCATTTTCACGTGTGATTTTTTGCATTCATTGCTCTACTCAAGCGCTACTTTGTGAGTTTCTCATATCCATATATATATATATATATATATATATATATATATATATATATATATATATAACCCATAGCCTCTATACGAGTGGCTCTCGTTGGTGTATGCTTAATAATTTCGAGGGAAAGACCCTTGCCAGCTGCCTCCCTCTTTGCCCGTGGAATTTTAAATTATAATTGGTCCTTGTTTGTATTTGGTAGTGTTCCTTCTAAGTTGTCCTTGTTTCTGTTCCTTCTAATTTGTCCTTGTTTTTGTTCCTTCAAACTTAAGAACATATGAAAATCGGGGGTCTGCAAAAGGATAATCAACAGCCTATAGGAGGCAGCTCCTGTTTCCACCACTCAGTTCAGTCCTACTTAGCGTCCTCATCCCTAAATCTAACCAGTCTGGTCTTAAATCTCTACAGGGAAGACGCTTCTATTCATCTACCAGTCGATTTGTAAACCAATTTCTAGTCTTCTCTTTCCTAAACCTAACATTGTCCAGCTTAAACCCTTTGTTACGGTGTCTGTCCACTAAGAACCTTAAAATTGATTCAAAATAAAAAAAATATTTTATTTACTCAAATTTTGAGACATTTAAAGAAAGATTAGCTTTGCAGCGCTGGTGATTTCCTGCTGAATGTTTCCTTTTGTCTTTCAAAGAAGATCCGTGTTGATGGCTCTGCTGTGGTTGGGTGCTGGCGCCTCTCCTCTGGTGCCCTCTCCCCACCCTCATTGGGTCGGGTCATCTCCCCGAACGGGGTGGATAGGGATGAACTGTTTAACACTTCGGGGTTTAGTGGTATCGTCAATGTAAATTATTATTATTAATCAGGCGATTTGGCTAAAGATCATCTCGTTTATTCGAGAATACAAAAAAAAAAGTGTTTAAAAATGCTTAATAAGTGGAGAGTAGATTTCATGTAGCTAAATGGCTGGGTGAGACTGCCAAGAGACAGGAGCAGCAGTCTTATCTTCCTCACTTCTTGCTATGTTGCAGATGTCTACCGGAGTGGTGGCGATTAGGGATATTTTGCCGAGGGTTCGGAAATGGGTTTCTTGTATTCGTTTTCGTGTATAACCCACTGGTGGCCACGATTAAAGGGAAATAGGTGATTAAAAAAGACTGGTGGCCACGATTAAAGGGAAATAGGTGATTAAAAAAGACTGGTGGCCACGATTAAAGGGAAATAGGTGATTAAAAAAGACTGGTGGCCACGATTAAAGGGAAATAGGTAATTAAAAAAGACGGGTGCCACGAATCAAGGGAAATAGATGATAAAAAGATTGGTAGCCACGATTAGAGTGAAATTGGTGATAAAAAAAAGACTAGTGGCCGCGATTAAGGGAAATGGGTGATAAAAAAGACTGGTGGCCACGATTAAAGGGGGAAATAGGTGATACAAACAGACTGGTGGCCACGATTAAAGGGAGAGAGAGAGAGAGGTTATAAAAAAAACTGGTGGCCACGATTCGAGGGAAATAGATGATAAAAAGGCCCGTGGTCGCGATTAAAGGGAAATAGGTGATTAAAAAAAGACTGGTGGCCACGATTCAAGTGAAATAGATGATAAAAAGACCAATGACCACGATTAAAGGGAAATAGAAGATGACAAAAGACTGGATGTCTCGATTAAAGGGCGATTGGGGATAAAAAAGAGGGAACGAAATGAGAAGAAACCATTTCAATTCTAATAAATTAGTTTTGTCTACGAATATTTTGAAATATTTGCATACTCCTGTGAATTAAGGGGGTCTGTCGGCCTTTTCCTTCTCGTCATAATGACCTTAAAGTTGAGTGGTTGAATAAGTAGATACAAAATTGGAGCTGAGGCTGTCTTGTTGCGGAGGAAGATACGAGAAAAAATGCCCGACTGGTGGATTAAGTGGTTTATGAGTGAAGTTTGGTGCATTTGGTCCGTTCATTACTATTGCCCGCCTTTGCGCTTTCTCTACTTGTAATTCCACCTTCATTAGAACCAACTATTAGGTTACTAGTACCCACGATAACGTAGCGGGCCGCGTGATGTTCCTTGAACACACTCGCTTTGTAATCTACTTTTCAACATGTTTTCACTTCCCTTAATTTTCCTTGCAAATGGACTTTATTTGTTTTAATTTTGCCTCTGGTGGCATCGTCGGCCGATTCTTCCCTCACAAAGCGAGTTCATCCAAGCCCGATGGGTCGGTTCGTCTCCAAGAGAATGTATCCATCCAAGCCCGTTAGCATGAGAATGGACAAGTTATAGTCCTTAACCCCTCCAGTCCCGGTCTCTTAAGCACCCAGCCGAGCCCTTGGAATTCGAGTGGTTGCTTCTTTATTTAGAAAGGCCTGTCGTAAATTCCAGCCCAGCTGTAAGCACAAATAGCCCCCCCCCCCTCAAACTCGCGTTTGGGAATGCCGCCGATAAGGGAACCGGAAAAATGGCCGTGCGCAGAAAGCATTTTTGCTTCGTTTTTTTTTTGTGAGTGGCAAATTCCCCATCGGAGAACAAATTAGGGAAGATAGCTGCCCCATAGGAACTTATATTTGTATTAATATAGCCCCGCAAAAGAATCTAGCAAAAGGGGTGGGTCGTGGACTTAAGCAGTCATCTGCCTGAATGATGGGTATAACGGAAGATTTTTTTTTTAAACTGATTTCTGCAAAGAGAAACTCAGTTGAGAAAATGTTGCGTTTTTCAGCCAACTTTTCCGAAACCGTTACCTCCTTTACTTGTTAACGGGCAGTAAATTGCAAGGGTACTTTTGTCCAAGAATTCTGAGCAATTAACAGGTTCTATTCTTGCGCGCCTGCCTCCTGGCCTTTAAATAACTTACTAGGCTATGTACAACCTATTATACAAGTTCGCCTCCTCTAACCTCACCACTTCAATAACCTATTTTCATTGCTACTTCGAAGTACAAAATATATTCATAGTACTATGGGTTTATTTTTTCGAACTAGGCAAATCTTGAATTCTTTCGTGTCCCTAGAAAAAATGAGTGTTAACCCATATCGGGTCTGGTAAGTCACGAGATGGAGACCCAATTCGGGTCTTCTCCTTTTGGTATTCTCTTTGTCTACGATTGATTATTTTCTCGTAAACTTTTCTGATGAAATTCAACAGAGATATCGGTCTGTCGTTTTGCACCTGCGTGAATGATTTCCCGTCTTTTGGCACAAAGATTATTTTGGCCACCTTCAATACATCCGGGAAGCATCCTGTATTAGGGCTTGCATTAAATACGTTCTTATACCTTATAGATGTTATTTGGGGCTTCGTTTTTGTTTTGTTTTTCTCATGAATCCTGATTTTCGAGGGGCTTTTTGTTTTGAAACTTAAAATCATTTCTTACAATTTCTTGGTCGTAATTTCTGCGTCTATTCTCTTTTTGCTATCTCTTGTTCCTTCGACAAAGTGTTATGGGTGTTTTGTTTTTTTATTTCTTGGTTTAGTGCCTCCATGGTTCGTTTTCCAATGTTGACGAAATATTTTCTCGATCTCTACTTTCTCCTCAACCAAGTTGCCTCTTGCGTCATTGATTTTCGTTTTCTCTTATGTAGTCTTATCTTTCATTTGGTTTATATTTTTCCAGAATTATTTTTGCTTTGTTTCCTAATCTATTTTTTGTATTGTTTGGTCTCGTTTCTCCTTGTGCTTATCCGTAATAAAATTAACTTTTAATCTCCCCATTTTGTATTCTCGTTCCATTTTTTTCGTATCTTCTCTCCCAACTCTCTTATTTCTTCTTTTTTGCGTATCATATGTTGTCCATTTAAATTGTATCGTTCTAAACGTTCTCATAGGTATTGTCTCTTCATCCGTTCTTTTCATTGCGTCACGAATTATCTGTAGTTCTTCGTCAATGTCCTCTAAAGTTGCTTCGTTTAGCTGTTTAGGTATGTATTGTGTGTTTACTTTTATAAGCCTCCTAGTTTGCTCATTAGTAGGCTTTCGAATCCCTGCTAGTGAACTGAATTGGCTGTTTGGTAATATTTAATAATCTGCACGTATGGTCGCGACTGTTATATCAATCGGTTCCATGTTCCATATGAAATTTAAATGGGATGGATTTTTTGTTGCTGGCTGTACTGTAATATGGTAGGAAAGTTCGGTCCTAATTTGAATAGGATATTAATTAGTTTTGCTCTTGCTCCTTTTCTTATGTCTTTGGGGAGGCCATTGTCTGGGTTATCAGTTTTCAGCGAACCAGTTTCTCGCATCTCGGGGTTTTATGCTCTTGCGCGAGTTTTTGATTTTATAATAAAACAAAAAAGTGTTGATTTTGAAGAGGTCGATTGGAACATTGCTAGTTTTCAACCATTCTGGGTTCACACAATTGAGTCAGAGTATTCGACGTCAGCGTCGTTTGTTCGGAGGTGACGTTAATAACGCCAGCGGATTTCCGAAAGTTGACGAAGCAACGGAAATGGCACTTATGGCCGTATGCTAAGAAAAATGTGAAATGCACTTTTATAGATTTAGTGTAGCTTCGCAATTATTTATTATATGCAAAAGGCTAAAATGTTAAATAATTTAAAAAAAAGTTTTTTGCTCAAATGTGCATAACCATTTTATCCTTCATCCCTCTGCCTCTTATTCTTTCTTCTGAATGAAAATGCCCTCGTTTGTTTCGCCGGTATCTTTCTTCGATAAAAAAATTACCCCACCACACGAAATTGGCTTAATGAAATTTGGTTCGTTGTTTATTGTTACATTATTTTTTCTATTCCTCTTATTCTCTCGTCTCTCCCTGACCGACGCTAGTTTATTTTCCTTCATCTAAGATAAGATTCTGTATTTTCTTGTTTGTTTGTTTGTTCGTTACGACTCGATCCCCCTGGATGCCGATGCTCTGTATTGGGAGAAGTGAGGCAACACGACTTGTGGTTGCAAAAGAGGACGGGGCAAAGGCCGCGACCCTGCATTCGCCCCTCCCCCCTCCCTCTTTCATAGCGAGGTGAAACAGTTAATTGCAGCTGGTTTTGACAACGGCCGGTATTGAGAATGTTGTTCTAACTTTGTTTTTCGAACCTTGTCAATCCCTATAAGACGGGTGCTGAACGTAACTCACGTGATTACTGTGTTCACACATTTACCCATTGGTCAGGTGCTGGGACAAGTGCATAAAAAAAAGAGTAATAAGAGATTGGACCTTCCTGGATGACAAGCATATCACTCTTATGAACTAGCCTGCATCGGGGACCCGATTACCATTGGAAATATTTGGAAGACACTCGGAGAGAGGTCTCGACGGTTGACTGATGCCATTTCTGGCTTCTTAATTCTCCCACAATGTTCTGTACCTCTGTCGGGATCTTTCTCTCGATTTGGGTATAAACCCTTGTTGGGTTCTTTCTCTCGATTTCAGTATAACATCTGTTGGGTTCTTTCTCTCGACTTGGGTATAACTTCTTGTTGGGTTCTTTCTCTCGATTTAGGTATAACATCTGTTGGGTTCTTTCTCAGACTTGGGTATAACCCCTTTTAGGTTCTTTCTCTCGATTTGGGTATAAGTCCTTGTTGAGTTCTTTCTCTTTACTTGAGTATAACCTCTGTTTGGTTCTTTCTCTCGACTTGGGTATAGCTCTTGTTTTCTTTCTCTCGACTTCGGTATAACCTCTGTTTGTGTTTTTTCTCTCGTTTGGGGTATAACCCCTTGTTTAGTTCTTTCTCTCGACTTGGGTATAACCCCTATTGGGTTCTGTCTCTCGACTTGGGTATAGCCTCTTTTGGGTTCTTTCTTTCGATTTGAGTATAACATCTGTTGGGTTCTTTCTCTCCATTTGGATATAACCCCTTGTTGGGTTCTTTCTCTCGATTTGGGTATAACCCCTTGTTTAGTTCTTTCTCTCGACTTGGGTATAACCCCTATTGGGCTTTTTCTTTCGGCCTGGGTATAACCCCTATTGGGTTCTTTGTCAGGATTTTGGTATAACCCCTGTTAGGTTCTTTCTCTTGACGGGTATAATTCCTTGTTGGGTTCTTTCTGTCGACTTGGGTATAACCTCTGTTGGGTTCTTTCTGTCGACTTGGGTATAACCCCTTGTTGGGTTCTTTCTCTCGATTTGGGTATAACCCCTGTTGGGTTCTTTCTCTTGACTTGGGTATAATCCCTTGTTGGGTTCTTTCTTTCGACTTGGGTATAATGCCTGTTGGGTTTTTTCTCTCGACTTGGGTATAGGCTCGTACATTTGAGACTACTTTGTTCTCACTTTTTGGTTTGGCTGTGTTTCGCGTCCTCAGGTCCCGGGCACCTCCTAGTAGTATCCTTTTGGTCCATATACCCTAATCTTCACCACCATCCTTTAACCTCCTAAACCCCCTATTTTTATTGTGATGAGCTTGTTAGGCTTCAAATGAGCGCAATTAAGTTTATTCCTACTTTCTTAAAATGGCAAAGAATGTTTGGCGCGAGGCACTTCCCTTACTTAGTTCATGCGGGTTCTCGCGAATACCCTGCAATAACTCCTGTTACGGCCCACCTCTGGACCGAGGGATCATACCCATCATGTAACAGTAAATGTATGTCATATTAGGAAGATGTGACTGTATAAAGTGATGTAAAACTGAGTACAGCGACGAAGGCGGCCAAACAGCTGTCGAATTGCCGGTCTCATCTGTGTGGCCTTGGTGAACGCATATCTTATCGACATTTTTGATGGCAGAAAGAGGTCAGGAGTGGGCGTGTTTCGAGCTGGTCAATCTTATGTATGTGATGAGGAGGGGGGGGGTCGCATTCCCACACTAGAAATGCTAGGTTTACACTTGTGGATTCGTATCTAGTGTTACATCACAACCGGTTACACCTCTGGACTATGAACGAATTTTATATTAAGTTATTACTTTGACGTATCACTTTTTTACATTTGTTTCTCCCTGGCTGGTTTACCCAGAGGCGCTTCTTGCCCTTGCCTTCCCATCATACATCCACCGTCGGGGATGTGAAGACGTGGAAATATTTTCGGTTTGGGTTCAAGAAGCGCCTCGGGTCTGAGGTTTCAATTTGTGGTCCACCGGGTTAAAGAGGTTTCTAGCAAAATACATCCCTTAGGGTGATCGGGTAAGGGTGACTCAGCCCCTCAGCAGCCCCCATTTCCTCCCGCAAAGGCCAAAGGAAATTCAAATCAGTCGCTTAATCATGGCGTCTGGGGACTTAATTTTGAAGATTGCGCCTCATTATCGTCCCGTGAGATAGAGCTATCGGCATCATATCATTGAATCGTGTTTCCTCATATGTTGACGGAGGCTTCAATGTGTGAAGAGTACAAGAGGACAACGCGACTACTTGGAAGGGACTGCGCCACGCTCCTGAACTGTATTATATACATCGTTTTACGCAACGAAGGTCTCATATTTTGGTCTTTTCCTCCTGGCACCCTACTTACCTTTCAGTATACTTTGTGCCCCCCCTCCCCAAAATGGGTTTAGTCTAAAAGTTCGTGCTAAGTACTTGCTTTAAAGACCCCGAACGGTTGAAATACCTCCGCACCGAACCACCATTTGAATTTTTATCTTCGGTCCAGTTAGTTTTGGACTCGTTCTTTTCCCCAATTAGCGGCTGTTTATTCGTTTCCAATTGTGATGAACCCACCGTCTCGGTTACCTGGTTTGACCTTCCGTGACCATGTCAATGTGGTAACGATGTCGGCATTTTACTCACGAAAGAGAGCTACCCTACCCCCCTCTTTTATGCCTTCCTTGCTGCTCTCCTGATGCCTCCGCTGGCCGTGGCTCCTGAGTGGATGTGAGATTTGCCTAGTGTCGCAGCTCCTCCACCACCGCTCGCTTACTTAATACGGGCTGCACAAATATCCTGCTTGTTGTCATTTTTGTTTTGTTTTATAGCAGTGTTATTTTTCGCCTTCCACGTCTACACACGAACTAATTCTCGTTCATACCTGTATATTTGGCGGTAGAAATGTATTAGTTTATATAATGCAACTTTGATAGCACCTTATGATGTATAACAAATAATTGTTTTGTAGGAGCGAGACGTTAGTAATACAAGGCAATTGCGAAGAGCGCAGTGTAATTATTTGGGTGCCCGCCATGTTTTGATCGGACACAAATTATCTTTAACGCATGATATAAAAGCCTTTAAAAAAACCCGCACATAAAATCGATTCGGGACCGTGCGTGTGAACGGAATTGCCCTCACGCACACATTCACCTAATGGTGTCTATCGCGCATACACACATATACGCAGGCGAAAGAACTTACACGTGCGAATGCACATACCAGCTGAGGCTGGGCGATGCACAGTGTCGCAAGGCAGACGTACATGTCGGTGAGATTCGGCTTTGATTGCGCTTTTTTTTTACACTTCTCAATGGATTAAAGAGGTGCTTCCTTTGGCGATGGTGTCGCGTCTTTAAGCGTACACGCACACATGTGCGTCCACGGGATGCGGCCTCGATTTAAATTGTGATCTTTATTATTTTTATTCTTTTCATACTTCTTTGATGCTGAATGGTTGGCGTATGTGTGTACACACACATCCACTTGAAAGCAGGGCATTTTTTTTCTCAAACCTTTTAATCTCTCCGAGAATATCGTAAAAAAAATCGGTGAATTCGTTTCCAGATGAGAGCTGGGAGAACGTCATTCCATCCCAGTCCCAATGCCCCTAGTTTATGCACCCTCGGTGCCATACTTGTGACTGTATGAGCATAATTCGTCGTAAAAAGGCCCAGTAATTGCTATATATTAAAATAAACCCATGCTAAGAGCAGCAAACAAGCCAAACTAAAACAATGCTGCAGCGGATCATACACTCAACAACCCCAAGGTTAAATAAAAGGCAGTCCAGTCTCATCCAAAAAGTTAAATAGGCCACAATTCAAACTGCACGAATGGACAAACGGTAGCTACCTCCGCTCGTCCAGAGCTAATGTTGCCATCGGCGGAGAGAACATGTGTGAGGCTTGAGTAAAAATTGAGGGAAGCAAAAAACGACCAAGTTTTTGTTGTTTTCTCTGCAATAGTATTAAAAATGGAGGATATAATAATCTTTACATATAAAAAAATTGATGATTGTAAATATTCAGAATTTCAAATGGTACCCGCCAAGAAATGTCGGTCTCAAAAATTGGTACCCCTTTCCTCGTCACTGGGAATACTAGCAACAAAGGCCTACAAAAATCAAATATCTTTGAAGGAAACCTATCTAACCAACTCTACAAAAGTCGAAAGCATGCGGGAGAGGCATGGGGGGCGGGGTAATACAGATAGAAGTGGAGGCGGTTTAAGAACATAGAGATTGCAAATACTTGGCATCTCTATGCAGTTGATAAAAGGCTTACCAATTCCTAATTTAGCAAGGCTTTTTTTTAAAGAAATGGGATAAAATATTTCGTAAGCTAATCAAGGGGATTTGGATGCAATTAAAAGTAATAAAATGGAAGAGCAGGAGATGGAATATTTTTCTTAAAAGTTTAATAGGAATTCAATGTTCATATCCTTTGAAATCAGTTATTTTTAAGTCGTTATGTTTACCCTTCTATCGAGAGTTTGTGAATAGTTTGGTTTGGTCATTAATGCAAGTATTTTCTTCTTTTCTAGGTAAGTTTGCGTGAGGTGGTGTATGGCGGAGGCAGGTTTGTACCATTTCAGACATTTATATTAAAAACGGCGATTTCGAGTGTTGCCCACTACTGAAACGGCACTGCGTCATTGAGAGTCATCTTGTCCTACTCTTTCTGCTCGCAAGGGGGCAGATATTGTAGCAAGGGTGATGTCCCTTGCTACGACTTTAACTTGGAGGAACGTGAGGCCCTCCCGTCCCAAATGCCCCTAGTGTGTGCATCCTCGGTCCCAATTTGCTTTCTCTACAGATCCTTACACTGTGTGACGGAGCCTGGTTCCCATTGCTCTCTAAAATCGAGTGGAATAAATCTCTTACCAGCAATACTCGTAAATTTTCTTTTCATACCGTCAGTCCGTGTACTGCTCGTTTTTATAGCTTCTCGCTCTTTTATCCTACTCTACTCCATCTCCTAACGCAAGTTTGCGACCTTTTTGAGGTCCGGGTTTTATATTTGTTTTCATTCCGCATGCAAAAGTTATGTAATTTTTATATATAATCGGATAAAGCTGTGTGGGTGTACGTTACCGACACTAACGAAATATATCTCTGTTTTGGATTTTTTTACATGTCAGATCCATTGTGTTAGATTTACTAGGTGGTACATCAAAATACCCTGATTTCTTGCCTGTGGAACAATAGCAGACAGGCAGCACTAGAAGCAAGAGATCTGGGCATCATGACCTGAACGAGAACCAGGTTCATACAATCGTATTACACCCTCTTTTTAACCCACATATGATTCTAAAGGGTCTTTCAATAAGGTCGTTCGATTTTTAAATGTAAATAAAACAAGCTGTGTGTGATATATGCACTCAATTTATTTTAATTTTGAAAGTACATTTTATGGCATTAACTGTGGAATATGACGTCGTTCAAATGTCCGCCGCGGCTTCGCTTGGTGGAACGTATTCGGGAGGCCCAATTTACGATGAATTTGTTACATAAATCTGGCTGAATTTGCTGGATGGTGTTCGTTATGTTGACTTGGAGGACATCAACTGTTTGCCGATTATTCGCATAGACCTGCAATTTAAGGTAGCCCCAAAGAAAGTAGTCTAATGGAGTTAAATCGCATGATCTCGGGGGCCAGTTGACGTCGCCGCCGCGCGAGATGACCCTGCCCTGAAATCGCTGGTGCAAAATGTCTATCGTAGTGTGCGCAGTGTGGCACGTAGCGCCGTCCTGTTGGAACCACATGTCGTCAGTATTCTTATCAGGCATATAATCCAGTTGAGGCCACAAGAAGTTGCTTATCATCGATCTGTAGGTCTCGCCGTTGACGGTTATGGCAACCCCATCTTTGTTCTCAAAAAAATACGGACCGATGATTCCGTTAGACGAAAATCCGCACCAAACAGTGACTTTGTTGGGATGCAATTGGTGCTGGTGTATCTCATGTGTATTTTTTTCGTCCCAAATCCGACAATTTTGCTTGTTTACAAATCCATTCATCCAAAAATGTACCTCGTCGCTGTGGCGAGGATAAAAATCACGTAATGCGCGGAACGTTTGTTGAACTGAGCACTGATTTTGATAATAACATTTGATGATTTGCACACGCTGTTCCACGCTATAACCTTCCATCGTGACTTGCCAAGTACTACTGAACAGTTCACAGTGAGGTTATCAGATGTCGCTTTAACAACATGACACTATCGCCTGACAAATCTCGAGCATCCTTGTTGAAAGACCCTTTACTTCCATTGCACAAAACTGACTAAGGATGAATTTTATCTGAACATTCAACCAAGGGAGCCAAGTTTTTGCCCCTTTCCCGGTAGAAATGTCTGTTTCTCAGCGATGCAAAATGGAAGCAAGTATTATTGATGCTCTTTAAATCGAGAGCTCACGAAAGACGCTCAATTCGATAAAGACATAGAGGACAGCATGCCTGGCTTTCATTAAACTCTATTATCGCAAACTTTATGGGCAATCACCGGAGTTTCTACCGGTCTCTTTGTGCACACGTCTGTAAAGATGCCTTTTATCCGGTCGCATCTAGATTATTTTCAGACACATCTGCGATGATTATAGCGAGAAGAGCGTTTTACATCAAGATGCTTGATGAAAAAGAAATTTGTAGGGCTTTTACCTTTACTTGAGATGTATTTTATTTCTTCGCGGGGGGGGGGAGCTGCTGCAATTTAATGTAGTATCCGTGACGAGAGACGATATTTTTTTAGTATCCTGAAACAGGCAAGTGAACTCAATTACCGGTTTCTTCTTCATATTCCCCGTGCGCGTTGTTGAATCGTGTCAGCAGATGACGCGACTGCTTCTGCATCCCTGATGTAGCTGAAGGATCGTTTTCCTGAAACATTAATGTGGCATCGATCAACGTTTCCTTGGTTAGATACCAGACTTTTTTTCTCGGGGGATTCTCAGTGTTGTATGAAATCTGCCATCTTCTCTCGTCGAGCTGAAGAATGGTGTTCGAGAAGCTATCTTTTCTATCAACGATGATATTGGAAAATGTGTAATTTAGCTAACTGAAACCTAAATCCCTTTTTCATATACGTTTTATTTATTGTAACTTCAAAGGTTAATGCTAACTTCAAATTCGCAATGTCATTGCAGCACGTTTCACCTCTAACTGGTGCTAACGTTTAGCTTGTTTAGAGATTGTGCTGCCTGATTCATCCTCTCTGCAAAGACCCATCAGTTGTGACATGGCCGTTCCCTGTTTATCCCAGTTTGCCCATAACTCATTCTCGCATCCTATTATTTCTCTCGAGTTCCCCAAAAGGCAAGGATGTACGTACTTCCATTACTGTTTTATGGCACATGCGTTTACAGTTTTCCAATCTGACAAACCTTTCTTTTATTCTTGCATCAACGACACATAGTGTTGTGAAAAAAAGGCTTTTTTAAATATTGCATTTTGGAGTAACCCCCACCCCCTCCCCACTTTTCCATAGCACTACGGCCGCTTATAGCCACATACGAGTGGTAGGCACCTTTGCTCAGTGCCATGCAATCTCATTAGAACATCTCTGCATAATACACATGCACGGTTACCCACACCTGCTTCATTTTGTATCGTTGTGGCTAAAAAACCGTTCAGACCCTCCATGTACACGAATACCGGAATGGGACCTCTCCCTCCGAGATCAAATCTTTGAGCTTAGGTTAACGTCACAGGGCTTGGGGACCCCTTTGAATTCTCGGTGTTGTTCCTGCGGCACTCTAGTCCTTGCGCGACAGTGAGGAGGAACGAATAGAAAGCGTGAATAAACAAAGCCCCAAATTAACCAAATTGGTTCATTCCTTTTTCTTTCCTGCGACGACGAAAACTACTTAACTATTAAATTCCCACTCCCTGGTTTTAGCTTTTGGCTAGTATTTTTAATTCCCATAATGTCAACATTTTCTTTACTAATTTCTTTTCAAACACTCCTGTGGCCGACATGATCAGTAAGTTTTCAATTTTTGTACAAAAATTGAACTAAAATGTATTCCAAGAGTGAATTTCACAACTCCGTTTGTATATTATTCGACTCACTCTCTTACATCTCCCCCCCTCCCCCCTCAATGTCCAGGAATACCAGGGGGGATATTGTTCCCCACTTTCCTAAGGGCGGAGCCACGTCCACTTTATTTAGCTTTTTTGTTGTGCCGGTTGCAAGCTCGAGCGCCTGAGGGACCGGACCTCCCTCCGGTAACTGACCAAGCATTTTTATCGTTGTTATTTTTAGGGGTGGGTGGGTATTGTTTTTGTTTTTGTCTTTAATGTAGCTTAAGAATAGTTTTAATTAATTTCAAGGACAACACCCTTATTGACAAGCACCGGATGGGCGCCATTAAAAAGAAACAAAGATGGTACTTGCGTCTTTCAACCCCTAATGGCATATTTCGCTCCTGAAATAGGAGTTTGCCTTCAGCTTTGGTGTCCGGCATAGTTGGGTTTTTTTTTTTTTTTACATAGTCGCCTAATTTTTTTCTATTTTGTTTTATGCCCGCTCTAGGGCAAGGGTGTCCCACCCTTAGTAGGGCGGGAGCTCCTTTTCATGGAAATTAAGAACTGCCCATACATTATCAAAATCTTACATATTTTCACATTTTTTTAAATATTTTAATATTTTAGGATAGATATTGGTTTGCTTGATCTGTGCAAAGAAGTATGATTCATGGGTTAAGGAGCTTTCCTTATAGTGAAAGGATTAAAAAACTAAATCTTCCTACGTCAGAAAGGAGAAGAGTTCGAGGGGACATAATTGAAGTCCTCAAGTGGGTTAAAGGTTATAATACGAGATGGGCAAGGTTCTTATTTTTAGTGAACAGGGTAGGAAACGGAGCAATGGCTTTAAGCTGGACAAGTTTAGGAAAAAGAAAATTGGCTTACAAATCGAGTGGTAGATGAATGGAATATGCTAACTAGTCATGTGAAAGAAGCTAGGTGGGACTGAACTTGGGAATTAGATTTATGGATGAAGATGCCAGGTGGGACTGAACTTGTGAATAAGATTTATATATGAGGATGCTAGGTGGGACTGAACTTGTGAATTAGAGTTATGGATGAGAATGCTAGGTGGGACTGAACTTGTGAATTAGATTTATAAATGAAGATGCTAGGTGGGACTGAACTTGTGAATTAGATTTATAGATGAAGATGCTAGGTGGGACTGAACTTGTGAATTAGATTTATAGATGAGGATGCTAGGTGGGACTGAACTTGTGAATTAGATTTATAGATGAGGATGCTAGGTGGGACTGAACTTGTGAATTAGATTTATAGATGAAGATGCTAGGTGGGACTGAACTTGTGAATTAGATTTATGGATGAGGATGCTAGGAGGAACTGAACTTGTGATTTAGAGTTATGGATGAGAATGCTAGGTGGGACTGAACTTGTGAATTAGATTTATAGATGAAGATGCTAGGTGGGACTGAACTTGTGAATTAGATTTATGGATGAGGATGCTAGGAGGGACTGAACTTGTGATTTAGAGTTATGGATGAGAATGCTAGGTGGGACTGAACTTGTGAATTAGATTTATATATGAGGATGCTAGGTGGGACTGAACTTGTGAATTAGATTTATAGATGAGGATGCTAGGAGGGACTGAAGTTGGTGATGGAAACAGGAGTGGCCTTGTATAGGTTTTTGTTCTTAAGGTGACGGCGTTCTATTTGAAGATGGCCTAATGCGTGATGACGTTTTATTTGAAGATCGCCTGACGTGTGATGACAGCATTCTATTTGAAGATGGCCTAATATGTCATGACAGCGTTCTATTTTAAGATTGCCTAGTGTATGGTGATGAGTTCCCTTCTCGCCGAGTGATGTTGCTTTTCTGTGGTCACGAAGCGATCCTACTCCGCCTCCAGGCTCGAAGCGACCAAGGCTTACCCCCGCGTGGCATTGGGCAAGGGGCAGGAGCACAGTCATTTTCAAGAGGCCCAGGTATAACGTACCCTCGTCTTTCTCCTTTTGCAATGAATAAGGTCCTTTCTACCCGTCTCAAGTATAGCAGTTCATTTTACCTGCCTATTTTGCTACTCTTTTTGTTATCCTCCTCTGGTGAACCCGCCCCTGCAAGTGGACGAACGCTGCCGATATCACGCACACGGCTTGTATCCTTGAATGTGTGTCCGCGTTACTCGAGGGCAGGATTGCTGAACGTGCGGTGGGTGATGGGCCATCTGGTAGGCTTAGCCGCAGACCAGAGGGGCGATAGGGGTGGCTTGGTTGGCTGGGCTATGCGGTGCCCCTTTGGGCACCGGGCAATCGCCCGCGATGTTGTCGCCGACGGCGCATTTTAAGGTTCCTTCGCGCTCTTCCCCCCTCCCCGGCCGATTGGTTCGTCCGACTTTCCCTTAAAAGGTGGTCGGTGACGCCTCTCCTTCTTCAGGTCGTTTCCGCCCACGCGCCCGCAGGCTCCTTCGTGCACGCCCATTCTGAGCTTTCGTGGAACAGCTATACCCTTCTACCCCAAATTTCGTCCAGCTCTTAGCACTTATTTTGGGGGCATTGTCAGTGAGAGGCGCTACGCCCTTTGATCCTTCTCTTGGGCATGTTGGTCCCCTCGAGTCTTTCCCTTCCTCTCAAAGAACCTCCCCCCCTCCCCTCCTTTGTGTTGGGTTAGTTTGTGGTGTCTGTGGAAGTCTCGAATCTAGATTTGTAGACATTTCGCCTTTGTTTCATCCAAACATGCTGGTATTCCCAGCAGAATAGGTGCCTTCCCTGAACGTAGGGGGGAGATTAGGGAGGGAGCTGAAATAAGCGGGCAATCTGCGTCAGCCCAACCTTGGAAATGAACAGAAACGTCTGCGTGCCATGGATCCTAAGGGTCTTTGAGAGACAAGTTTTCTCTCCCACCATCCATGAAGAAAGATCTTGAAAGCTTTATTTTGTTCTGTTATTCTCGAACTGCTACTGGCCAAATTACATTTTCCTTACTCTCCTTGACTTTTGTTCATTTTCGCTCCCATAAAGAACATTCTTTGTTCTCCATTTGGTAATATCCCAAGTCGGGCAATGTACCTTCACACTGTTTCATTCCCCTAAAATTTACCAGTTTAGAAACGCTTCATTCCCCCCTTCCCTTAATGAAAGAAGCTCTCGTCATGTTCTTTTGAATTTTACTCAAGCGTCCTGAGATGGATAAATGGGGGGGGGGGTATGGTATCACACAGCTGTCGTGTCGTGAGAGATCTGACCATCGGCGTTGCTCAAGCGAACCGCTTTACCCAAGAGCGAGTTTCGGGGGAATTTCCGGGTCCGGGAAGTGAAGAAAATGGCAGGAGGTGGAGCCGGGCTTTTAGCCTGGGGCGGTTGCCAAGCAACATCTTGCTCGCTCATCTCGGCTTTTTCTTAGTGTTCATTTTTATGGAACTATATTTTTTTAGCATTTATGGGCATGCCTCTTCGCCTGAGGATGTTTTAATGGTTATCCAACAGATGGTATTCACTTTTGGACTCATTATGTAACGGAATTATATATGGGGGTTGGGAAAAAATACTAGAAACCGATGATATTACGAACTTTTATATTTTCGCCAACATTTGGAGATAAAAAGAATGTTCTTGTATATCTGCACTGCAGACATCCTGTACTTGATGTAATAATAGCACGTTTCTTTTTTTATACAGATCTGCATCAGTACGGGTCAAAATGTGACCTTTCTGACTTCGAAAGAGAGCGAATTGTTGGAGTGCGAAATGGTCGGGTTTCGGTAACAAAAACTGCCATTGTTTAATGTTTCGAATGGAACTGTTTCTAAAGTCCTGCCAACATACCCAAAACGAATAAAAACTACCCTTGGGAAGCCTAACTGTGGAGCTAAGGCGAAACTTAGTGACAGAGAACACACAACACAGAACCACAACTAAACCAACGGCTTGCCAACTCAGTATTAACCAATACAGTTCGTCGCGAGCTCAATGCAGCTGGATACCATGAGACAACTGCCATTGCCAACCCCACCGCCTCATCAATGTTTAAAAAGACTAAAATACTGCAAGGACCACAATATTGGACAATGGAATGGACCACTGGAAGAATGTCTTCTGGCGAATCATTACTCACACTTTTTCCTTCTTCAGGGCGAATTTGTCTGGTGGAGGCCCAAAGAAAGCCTTTTGATCCAAATTGCCTGAGCCCAACCGTGAAGCTTGGAGGCGGCACAGTGAGGGTTTGGGCAGTGGCTAGATTGTTAGCAGCTAAAATTCTTAATAAACTGGCATGAAGAGCACAACCGTGGTGCGTAGAACACATGGACAACTCCACCCCACCCTAACTCATAACCACAAGATCTTAACATAGTCGAACTTCTGTACTTTGAAGCTGCAAGGAATCTCCTATCCCCGACATCATCTCTGAAATCGCTGGGCACAGATTCTGCTTCAGGAATAGATTCCATTTCCCATAATCGCTGGCAATTATTGCTCACAACTGACGACCAACTCAATATTTAATAATAAAATTCTTTAACATTGGATTTCTATTATTTTCTTTAACCCATATATTTCTATCAAAAATCCCACCCCTATATTATTTGTTTTCGTTAGTCTTTGCTCCCTTTAGCAGTGTGTGCACCCTGTGCTTTTCGTTGTACTCCTCCCTGGGTTATAACAATGTAACTTGAGCCTCGGTTCTTTCATGCCAACTTGCTCCCGGAGGTTTCAATACGGCTGGATTCGAGGTCGTTCTTAATGTTCTGTGTCCGAAATGTTCTTAGGGGGTTTATATACCAGGTTCGCTACATTTGAACCCTGGAGGGTACCACATTTGGCTATTTGTCGCCACGCCTCTGCTCCCAAAGCTTGTACAGCGCCGGGAGTATTGCGTTCGACCTTTTTGGAGCACACATCGTGTCACGCTGGTACCGTGCCAGTGTATACGGATGGCTCCAAGTCCGAAGAGGGGGTCGGCTTCCACGCCGTATCCCCTCTGTTTGAAGTCAGCGGGGCTCTGCCAGGCGCTGCGTCTGTCTTCACGGCCGAGCTGGTGGCAATACACCACTCGGTACGGGAGATCACACGACTTGCCCGGTTCGGAGACCGGATTGTGATCTATAGCGACTCACAAAGCGCCCTGAGTGCTCTCGGGGCATTGGAATCTCTGCATCCCCTGGTTCGCGATATCCATGACGCCACGGTTTTGGCGAGCCTGGCGGATGTCGAGATTATCTTCTGCTGGGATCCTGGACATGCAGGAATTGCGGGGAATGAGCGCGCCAAAGAGTCCAGGAAGACTCTGTGACCGGACCAGCGTTTCGCTCTTCCTCACACCGACTACATGGCAGGAATACGCGCAGCTCTTTGCACTGCTTGGTAAAGAAGATGGGAGACGGTCGAAGGGAACTTAAAGTTGCGTGCCATTGCGCCGCGACTGTTCCCATGGACCCCTTCCCCAATGCCGCGACGGCTTCAGGTCGCTTTCTGTCGTCTCCGAATCGGACATACTCGTGGGACGCATCGCTATTTGATGGAGCGCTCGCCTGCGCCCTATTGTGACGACTGCGTCGTCCCCCAGACTGTTCGGCACATTCTTGTCGAATAGTCCCAGTCTGAGTGATCTTCGCGCACGTTACCTGTCCCGCTACCGGGATGGGCGGGTTCGCTACCGCCTGGTGGAATAATGACTTTTGGTGGGAGGTCGGCCTTCCTTTTATTTAACTAGGTTTTGTTATTGTTTTTTATTGTTGTTTTTTTAAGTCGCACGCTCCTACGCCGGGTGGAGGGGGGCCTTCCCCCGACGCCGGAGCTTTGTTAATTATTAGGGATGTGGAGTTCTGACACGTTGGAGTTTTCTTATTGAGGTCTTACTGGCCGCTTGAGTCACTACTGCGGGGTAGATAAGCTTAGCCCTGACGTACATCAGGTATACTTTCCTAATGTTGTCCGAGCCAATATTAGCTTGAATATGTTGGAGATTTCTCTCTTTGCCAGGTTCCGCCTCTCCGTGTAGTCTCTCTAGCATCCTTGATCAGAGATCTTTAGGCCCAGGACAGTGCCTTCGGCGGAGTATCCGTATCTTCCCCCTTCAATAATGATGGGCCACCTCTACCTGCGGCGCAGTGGGACGATTTTGAACTTGTCCCTGCTTGTTCTAATCTTCCATCGTCTCGTATCAGTTGATGTTGTTGATTTCCGCTATTGTGCCTCTTGCTTTCCTCCGGGCACGGGACGACCTAAGTGATGTCATCTGCGAATTGCAGATACATCGTGTCCCTGTGCACCGGACTTGGGAGGTCGATGGTAAAGACCAAGTAGAGCAATGGACTCAGGCAGCTTCCTTGGGGAACGCCCGCCTTGAGTTCGAACTCAGGTCCTTTGTATCCTTCAATCATTAGACATGCTCTTCTGTCCTTGACAAAGTCACAAAGGATCCTTTCCAGGATTGGGTCTAGCTGGAGGTTCAGCATCTTGTATTGAAGTCCTTCAGTCAGACTTTTTAGAAAGCCTTTTGCACGTCCATCATCACAATGTCTACATAGCACCCATTCTCTTGGCAATAATCTACTTTCTCTGTTCGGAGTGCCAGGTCTGTTTCGGTGCCCCTTTTTGAACGGAACCTGTGTCGTTGGGGGTTATGCGCTCCTAACTCGCTCAGTTGAGCTTTTATCCTATTAGCTATAATATTTTTGAAAATCTTGCCATGCATCTCCAGAAGAGAGATTGGGCGATAGCTAGCCACCTGGTCCGGGGGCTTGTTTCCTTTCGAGATGAAGATTATTTTTGCCATCTTGTACCCGTCCGGAAAGTAGCATGTATTCAAGGCGGCATTCATGGTATTTACCAGTCCCTGAATAATTTGCCTCGGGGCATTCACGGTTACTTTTCGTGATCCCAGACCAGCCCTGTGCCCTTTGTTTGAAGGACCTTATGGTGTTCATTGTCTCTTCAAAGGTAATTGGGCACCCGTGGTTAACCATCTCTCTTTCCTGAAATACTTGCGGGTTGGGGTGGGTTCTATGTATCACTGTGCTGAGGTCATCGAGCAGTTGGTCTTCGAAATCATGGTCAAAGTCATCGTTCTCAGGGGTTATAGCGAAAATCTCCTGCCAGTGTGTCCTGAATCTTCTTTCGAGAGAGACTGGATCTTCAATAAAGTCGTCTCCGTCTTTAATTTTTGTTCTGGTTTTGGGGGGCACTCCTCTAAGTCTTCTGTTGGTGTTCGCTGTCCAGTCTTCCAATGATGTCATTCCCGATTTATTTATGCTTCCATATGATTATGTGTTTAAGCTCCTCGCTTAGTTGTCTCATTCTGGCTGTTCTTTCCCGATTTGAGCCTGTTCTGCCGATTTCCTCAGATTTCTCTATGTTCCCGGGCGATTTCCCTCATCTCGTTCGTCCATCTAGGTTATGGTAGCATTTTATAGGAGATCCTGGGGACGCATCTCTCGTCGTCCTCAATGAGAAGATTAGTGATCGTGTTTATCTCTTCATCTATTTCTTCGAGATTGGCGTCTCATACATAGGTCAGCTGCTTGGTATTCCTATCTCTATATAGCTCCCAGTTTGCTTTCGCATAATTCTTCCCAAGTGGGACGGGCTTGAGTAATGGAGCAAGCGAGATTGTGGTGATTATCGGGATGTGGTCGCTCGGTACCACGGGTCTAGGCTCATTGCTGATGATAAAAGGGAAGTTTTTACAACGATGCATTAGGAAGGTCGGAAAATCTGACCCGACTCTCTGGAGTCTGTCCCTTTCGTGAAGTAGCTCCAGATTCCTTCCCCCTTGGTCGGAACGATCGTAACGGCGTTTAGGTCTCCGCCCAGCAATGCCATTTTCCCGCGCCCGAAGATGTAGAAATTGGAAATCGGCAGGTAATTTCGACGGGGCGGCTGATAGGCTGCTGCCACGGTTAGGCTTCCAACCAGGGTTGTGATTTCGACAGCTACGAAAGATTCCTCTAAGTCTGGTATTGTCTTGTATGTAATGTTTTTTTCGGATCGCGATGGCTGCGCCGTCGAATCGCTCCTGTGTGTAGTTTTTGGTGATCACATTGTAGTTTGGTATTTTTAATGTTTGTCTGTGTTTATACCGTGTTCGGAGATGAGGATCACGTCAGGATACATTGTACGGAATATGTTTCCGAAGGGAATGGATTTCCCTTCCCATCCGTTTACGTTTAGCGAGATTATTTTTAATGGGTTGTTTGTGTTTTCCATGTTAATTTGTTTGCTGTACTTCTAGTTTATGTGAGTGTGTGATTTCCTCTTTTACTTTTTGTCGCGTCTCATTTTTCCGTTTTTGATTTTGTTGTATTCTGCGTCTATCAACGCTTCTTGTATCGATACATCATAGGTCCATTTTAGTTGACCTGTTTATATTCCCTCGACAATGTCCAATTTTGTGGTCTTCTGGGAATGGGGTTAGATTTTTTTTCTGTAGAACTGCATATAGATTTCTTTTGCATCGTACTTGGTGGTGTGATGGGGAGCTTTACCCTTGCTCTTGCTTCTCGACCTCTTTTTTTTTTCCTTTGGGTGTTGGGCGCGTTCATCTTCTTCCGAGGAGGATGCATAGCTTGAGAGGTTGCTGCCCTCAGCTTGCTTTATCCTCCTGGCAGTTTTTTTCTCCTTCAATTCTCGGTTTCTTTTGGCCTCTTCTGGGGTCCCTGTTTGTGGACTTTAGGGGTGTTTGTGTGGTTTCCTGGGATGCGTTTTTTTTCTTCGGTTCTTTCTTTGTCTGCTGGAAACGGCGTTGCTGGAGCTTCCTCGGGCTGGTATTGCAGTTGCAGGGACGTCCCCTGATGGAAGGTTGTCCGGGAACCACATTTCCTCTAGACCATTCTTCTTGAGCATGGTGTTGAGCTCAGTAGCGAAGCAGCCAGGGTTGGTAGGTAAGATTCCTCGCCTGAGCTTACAGAATGCTCGTGAGGATTTTTGTTGTTTTTATTGCCGACTTTCAAGTATGTTTTTTGTGCAGCACTATCGATGGTTCTTGCAGGGGCGGCTTTTGCTGCTTGGGCGTAGAGGTTTTGCCCTCGTGATTCCCTCTGCTTTCTTCTCCTCTGCCTTTTTAGGATTTCTTTTTTCCTAGGGCAGGACATCGCCATTTCCCCGTGCTTTTGCCCACAGTTCAGGCATCTTTCTTCGGTTGCCGGGCATTTCCGCCAGCCGTGCACTTTACCACTACATCTAGAGCAGGTCAGTTCTTTGCTCCTTGCATTCTTTTGTGGTGGGGTGTGGTGTTCAAGTCTGAAGCACCTAAAACATTTTGTATTGGCTAAGTTCCTCCTTCTCAATTTGTTCCCCGCTTATTTTTGCATTGAAGAGCAGGAATCCGCTCTCCTTCGCCTTAGCTGCCATCGTTGTCTCTCCAAATATTATTTTGAACACGTGATGGTATTCCGTGTTCTCTTTTGTTCTTGAAAGTCACTATCTCTTATCTTAGCCCATTACTGATTTCTCTCTATTTCATCTTTTATATTCTGGCCGATCCACAGGTCCAGCCTTCGGCATATCACACTTTTGTGAGCCTAGATCTGGGGAAGAGTACTGGGCTGGAGGTTTATTTCCCTCAAGATCTTAATTCTTGCCTCCTTTGTGAGGGGGTCTATATCCCGCTCCTTCTCTCATATAGCGACATATCCTGTCATAATAATGCTGGTTGCATGGTAGTATCTTCGAAGAGATATTGGTTTAATTTCTGTCAGGTTCGAGTCCGTGGACAGAGAAAGCCAGCGAGACGGCCTTGC
The DNA here is from genome assembly GCA_963969495.1 of Ceratothoa steindachneri. Lineage (NCBI taxonomy): Eukaryota > Metazoa > Arthropoda > Malacostraca > Isopoda > Cymothoidae > Ceratothoa > Ceratothoa steindachneri. Next base: position 110,998,287 of record OZ018318.1, read on the forward strand.
CTGCATTTAAATATGAAGCGGTAAGGAAAATCTTTCAAACCAGGCCAGGGAAGAGAATGATCAAATCTTTCAAGATTTGCTTCTTTTAAACACCTAAACGAAAGCCAATTAACTATTAATTGGAAAGCTTAATTTATTTACCCATAATTTTATTTCGTACTGTAGATTTCTATATAAACTTCTACAGCGACATCAGGGAAGGATTTTGTTTACTAAACCCCGATTCTTATTTCGCCGTTTCTTTGCGTGACCTTTTGGGCACTTCAAACCCTACAGGGTGTTCCGAGGTTATATATCTTCCGCACATTTTCCCTTTCATCTTCACTACTTTACTCATCTCTTCTTACAAACTTTCCGCGCGGATGCCTTCGTTGGTTTTCGCTTAAAATACAAAAAAAAACTGCTTGCGAGAGGCATTAGTAGAACATCTGCCTAAATTTTTAAGAATTTTTTTGTCCTTCCTTCTTTTACTATTTGATCTCTTCTTTTTTTATGTGGAATGCGCTATGTATGCATTGTTTCGTGTTCAGTTGTTTTGTTTTTAGTCGCGTGCGAGTCTAGTAGCGGGCGACTCTATATCTCACTATGTCGGTCGGTCGGTCATTTCCCGTTTTGCTTCTTTTTGTTGTTTTGGTAATAGCATTGTAACTATTCGGCCGATTCTAAGGAAATTTGAAACTCTTATGTGGCTTTACATTTTCTTTCGAATGATATAATTGCAAAGGTCCTCCCAAGGTTAGCCCAGGAATTATTGAAAGTTTTTAAGGTCGTAAGGTCATAAATCAGAATAAGTGAGAGCACGCGACTTTTGGTCAGCATACCATGTTTCTGCTGGCAGAGCATTTCAATCCCTGTTTCAAATGATTATAAGCTAACCTCCGCTGGCAGAGGTTAATAGGTCACTCGTAGTATCGGCCATTCTTTTGTGGAGAGTCGGTTTCGCGATAAGTGGAGTGCACATTTTAGAATGAAGCTTGTTCATTATCCTTCATTTACTTTTCCAAACTTCCATTTTTTTAAACGGGAGCGTCTCCCCCCCAACCTACCCTGGGCACTATACCCGTTGTTGTCTAGCTTCTTCAAGAATTCGATCACGGATTTGGGAATGATGATGCCCACTTCGGAAGAGTTTTTAGCTTGGAGGAGTTTCCTTAAGTTAAAAAAAAAGAGTTCCTAAACCATGGTCATGCCTGGAGGTCACTAAGACGTGACGATCTTTGAAATAATGCCGAGAAATCCGTGATTAGACCAGTATTCGGCACAGTAAATTAATTTCCTACGTGGTCGGTGAACCGTACATAGACGTAACTTCTGTACCTTTTATCTAGCTAGAAGCATGGTAAAATTTCCTTCAAGGTAGACACCATAAAAGGTGTTGGTACCAGTCTTGAACGAGTAAAACTTAAAAGCAGGTAGGGCATGGAGGAGGGGGGGGGGTAATTTGGTAAATGCTAGAGTACTTTTCCATTTGGGCGCTCAAGTATTGAATTTTAACAATTTTCTCCACGATTATTACTAGAATCAAAGTCTGGATAGTCATTGCATATATCCTCCCCTCCTCTTTCCTCTAAAAAGTATTTGGGAGAAAAGTTAGAATGTTCAGTGGGGGAACCCTTGTATGGCCTCTTGAAACAGGCGAGGACTGTCCAGGTTTCCAAGGTAGTATTTTCACGTTCGAGTATTGATTGTTTCGTTAAGTTTTGATATGCACAATTTAGAACGATCTCTGCACCAACAGGAAAGGCGTGACAAATCTTGAATCCCTTTCTGTTTCTTCGATAAAGAGGCGTGAAATGAGTAAATAAAGTAAAAGCGACAGCTCAAACGATGATAAAATGGCCTGGAGATGAGACGGCTTAAAAAGACTAATGCCGGCATGGCGAGTACAAAGGTCGCATGTGGAGGTTATTGGTGTGTGCCCAAGAACAACCTTGAATCCTTTCATAAATTAGACATTCATTTGCAAAGATCTGTGGTTCTGTCCATCTCTCTCGCGGATTGGTCAGAGATGTGAAGGACGGCTTATGCATGCAAGCCGAGTGGATTCATTGACAGAAATGACTTCTTAATTATCCAGGTATCATCAGTCTGATTCGTAGAATGAGTTCAGTCTAAGGGTTGTGTCCGATTGTTTTCTTGAGTATGCGCTTATTTCCCAAATTAAAGGGGTTCGGCTTTAGCCTTTCTTCTCAATGACTCCTTTTTTAGGGGTAGGGGGCTAATCCAACCTCCCCACTTTGGTTTCTCAGTGGCCCGAGGACACCATATTGACAATATGTGAACTACTTACTGGGTGATTTCTGGTCCCTTAGTCCTTTTCCCTCCTACACGTTAACCCCAAACATTGGCCAGAATACTATTCATTATTAGTGTTCGTAAAAGATTAGCTGAATAAGTCTTCTCGTAACGCATTATGTCATTTAGTATTTTTAGTCTTCAAATTTGTCTATAGGAACCCTCGAGAAGCTGTTTACAAATATCGGAAAGTTCGCGTTTCACAAGCAGAATTGCGCTAACATTTTATGTGCTATTAAGACCGTATAAAAGGAAGTTTTCTAAATTTATTGGTCTTTAAAAAAAATTATTCTTCAAAATTCGTTAAATTTTATTTGTATTTAAAATCCATGCCCTATTTTAGATTTCAAATTACCAACAAATACGGCGCTATTGAAATATTAGTAGTCCTGGAAGGCAGTCGGTAGTTAGACCTTCGGGAGGGGATGCATTTTACCACAATTGTGCACTTATTGAACAGAGATAGTAGTTAGGACTTTTTATTAAGATAAATGATCTATCCTGGCGACTGATCCTAAAAGCTTAGGAGAGTAATAATAAAAGAGAATTAATAATAGCGCTCGGGTGACCATTTCAAAAGGTTAAACATTACCTTTATAATGTTGCTGGCTTGTAGCGGACCTACCTGTCATTATTATTTTCTATTATATCCTCAAAGGAAGGCGAATGCGTCCTTAGTAAACCTTAAAGCTGTGGTTTGGATATTAGCGGAAGAGAAGAACTTTGGTGGAGGAACTTGAACCTCCCTCATTCTGGCCTCTGACGTGCCACGCTCGTTTCGTCCCCGAGCATTTAACAATGAAGACCCAAGTCGTGTGGGGATGATTCTTTTGTTTGCAAAGAGCCCCAGGGTTAATAGTCAATTTTCGCTGGGCAAAGTAACTTCTTCAACCAAAGTTGAGCGAAATTATTTTTTTAATGCATGTATTGATAAAGTCGGGTAAATCGTTTCTGTGTGTGTGTGTGTGTGTGTTTGAGTGTGCGCGTGCATAGAAACATTTTGAGATTGGTTTGAGTGAAATAGGAGTACGTATAATTTACCCTTTTAAACACGGGGTGATCCCAAAGTCTCTCATTGTCGAAAAGTGAGATAACTGTCGACATGTAGAAATAAAGAATATAAATCATTATAATGTCTTAATAAACTGAGTAGGTTTAATATTTAAGTTTCGAAGACGAGGACGACTTACTGTAACTTCCTGTATGACATTTTATTCCATTTTATTACTGCGGAGAGACTTTGGTATAGTTATGAACGTAATGAGATCATTGTGGGAAAAGGTTCAGGGATTTGAACCCCTAGTTTTATTTTGGCGTCCGGATTTTTTTTATTGGAAGTCGTCAGGGGGAGGGGGGATCTAGTAAGTTTTTTTTTAGTGGGGATAACGATGAAAAAGCATATAAATATGGGTTTGTATTATTTTTTATCTGGGAAGAAACAAAATTATTTATAGGACCTGCTAAAAAAAGGTGATATTCGATTTTGTAAGCAAATGTTTTATAGGAGAACCGCATTTTGTGAGTTAGGAGTCGTCATGAGCATAATGGGAATATGGAGTTAAAAGTCTGATACTACTCTAATGATGGTTAACTAACGTAAAATGAAGTGAGTTTACCGTTGTTTAAAATATTTTACAGAAAATAAATATGCATACGTAAATTACAAGAGAATTGCCCGAGAGCAATTTACAGAAAGATGGGCCACGTTTTGTGAGATTGCAAGGTTCGAAAACTAAATATTATTTAGGGTTTTTTTTAGTGCTCTTTAGGGCACAGTCCCTCAGAGGGCCTGTCTACCAATGAAAACGGTTTTAGGGAAATTGCGAGTGTTCAAGGGACCATTTAGTGCACATTGGGAGGTCACGAGCTCCATTGTATCATGACTACGCGAGAAAGAAGGCAATAATGGGTCAGCTGGAATATGGAGTCTCGGTGGGTGGCGGTTGTAGGGGATCTTCTAGGTAAGGGGGACTTCACAGGGGATGCGGGTAGCCATGTCGCAGTTCACGGGAGGAGGGTTGCTCGGAGGAGAAGACTGTTTTGAACATGGAGAAATAGTGGAAGCATGTGATCCAGCGAGAATGGAGTTGCATGATGACATCGAGACTAGTGTGTGTGCGGATACGGATAAGATTGGAGCGGATGCGTCTAAGATTACGGAGGGAGCAAAGAAGGCTCGCAAACATTAGGGACATGAACGTAGCCCAATTTACTTGGAAATGGCTTAATCAAAATTTTATGTCCTAAAAATAAGTTCATGGGAATCGAGCCATTTCACTAAAGCAATACAAAAAACAACCAAGTACCCCTTCCCCCAAACCCCTAAAATCGTTCAAGAAAGATATTGGATATCGATACTAATTAGCCATTATTAGGACATCAGTTGTCAAACTTGTAATTTTTCACAAGAAACTGATATCTATAGTTTTTGCTATAGGTTTATTTAATATATTGAAGAATGGTTCGGAACCGGAAATGATTATTTCCAAAAACAAGTAAAAAAAAACAAACCCTGAAGTGACCAGACCTGCTATAGCAATATTGATTCAGACTTAATTGAGAAGCCGGAAGACGCAGTGAATCATCAAGGATTTTATCCGTACACAGAGCCCAAGTATTACTCGTTCGAAGCGTCACATAAAGGTGCTCGAAAAAGACATTTCCCCCCCCCCAATTATTTTTTGTTTTAAGTTTTGAATTTGATTTCACTCGAATAAATATTTCGGGGAAGGGGGGGGGGGATACTCAGAAGTAGAAATTTTGACCCCAGCTCTTGCCAAGGATTGAACCTGGTACCCAGGTTTACTTCAGGAATCATTTACATCTCTGGCTAGAATAGACCCGACTACAGGTAAAAAATGGGTTGTTTAGCCCATAAGTAATCTAAAGGGTGGTCCGTTTACGTAAACAGTCGTGAGTAGTAAAGTTCAGATGTAAATATAACTTAATTACTGCATGAAAAGTGAAGCAAAAGACATTTTGATTGACCAAAAAGAGTTTTCTAAACACTGGTGTAATAGAAAGGCTCCTATAATACGGAAAATATTTCCCCATCCTAGAGAATTTTCCACTTTAAGGACACAATGAGTCTGACCCAGGGAAGGCCGAAGCTTAATGGCCGACTTACAAACGAAAAAAAAATGTTAATACAAAAGTGTAAAGGGTTTCTTTATTCTATGTGCAGTTCCCCCAATTAGTGCTCAAATTTTTCAAAATGATTCGGACGAAAGAGAACTATGATATAATTAATTGTTTTATAAATACATGAATATTTTTACATGTCCGCTGCTAGGATTTGCTGTGTCGTATTGCCAATTAACAATATTTTCCATTAGTTAGGTTGGAAAATTAATTATAGGGATGAAAAAAATAGCCAAATATTACTGATGATATTTTTGTGATTACTATGATTAAAAATTAAACGACGAATATGCCACATTTCTGGAAATTTGGCAACCCTGTTTTTGAAACAAAACTGTTTCAAAATGTTTCGATAGTACTGCTTGAAATACCACAATAACTTTAAAAAAAATCATTTATTTTATTGATAATTAATAAGAGGAGCAATATGAGGAGCTTGCGCTTCGCAGACAGACCTTCGTCTCGCTCTAGCAACGAGGTTTTGGTCTAAAAAAAAAATATTTCCATTACACATTCCCTAATAATTTACTCATCTATTTTTTCACATCCATACTTATTTTTTTAGGCCTTAATTCAAGATTTTTGGTAGGGCTGAATTCTTTACATATACTGTAAAAAAAACAAAAATTTGTTTTGTTCTTTTTCAGCTAAATTTCCTTTTATATACTAAAAAATACCACACAAAACTCCCGCCATGTCTTAGTTTAACTCATTTTCTGAACGTCAAGATTTATATTTTTTTCATTCTTAGATTCAGTGAGAAAAATAGTAACTCTTAAAAATTACTTAGATAAAAACTCTAAGTCGACTCTTAAAAATAATTAATAGAACCTTTGAATTTTAAAAAAACCCAGGGTTCTAATTTTTCGATCCATAAATAAACTCTTAGATAAAAATTGGCTAAAAAATATGTAATCTCAAATTATTAACGACCCCATCTTAATTTTAAAATTAAAAAAAAAAAAAAAATATGAACTTCACCATTTGCTCTTCGCAAATTTGTACATAAAAGGTAAGAAAAAATATATTTATTATTCAACCCATCCCCAAAATCCTGTTCAATGAAATTCAGCATTAAAGTGTGACATGGATTAATTTTAGCAACGCCAGGATCATTTTTCACCTGAGCATCGATTCTCCCATCGCCCCCCAGCCCTTCCCTGGAGTCCTTTGCATCACCTATCTGATTTGGGTCGATATCACTTTTTAGCAAAACCGGGGGTTCCGACTCGTATTTAACCTGCTTAACCGGTTCGAATCCGACCCGTGTCACCAATCCCAAAGGCCCAAATCTACCCCTCTCCAGGAACTTAACCTCGGACTCAACCGGGCGAGTTAGCCGCATTCCAGAGCCACCTTGAGTCTCGTCTCACGGAGTCTCCTCCTTCTTCACTTGCAGCACTTCGGGGAAACGAACTGGAGTCATCCTTCTCTTCCACATTTCTTGGCCCAGCTTCGGGTTTTATCCATGAGTCGGGCAAAAATGACTCCACGCTTGCTCCCCTCCCACTTAGAGTCATTATTGTGGAGATTCTAGTTGTTTTGCCTCACACAAATATATCATTTAATCAATACTCGCCCTCAAGTCTCTTGCTGGTCAGAAGGAGTGGTCTTCATCAAGGCCTTGGTGAGAGAGGAACCAGCAGCAGGTCTCCCAGGCCCTTCCGGGCGCAATAAAATCTACAGATCTTTCACCATCTGACACAACGCCAAACAAGTTCAGAGGAGGAATCGAAGGAGCACGCTGCTACCCTTTGGCGAATAGTCGGAACATTTCAAAATGACGTCACAAACAATAATCCCCCCTCTTACCCCGGCATGACGTCACAAAAGTGTAACCTTTCGTTCCCTCTCCATTTCCTCGAGGGATGGGGGGTGGGGAAGGCCATCCACCCTCACTTAACATACACCACTCATCCTCCTCCCCACTCGCTCCCCCGTCCCCATTATTGAAAGAGTTGACATTACCTCCCTTCCCACCCTCGCCACATTTTGCTTCCGACCCTCGGGGGAGAAATATGTTGGCATTGCAAAGGAATTAAATAAGAGACGGGGGAGGAGGTGGACTACTTCCTTGAAAAATACGGTCTATCAGATTTTGAGACACAGCGTCCCTCTCTCACCCTCTAATTTGACCCCCAGATGAGGAGAGCTTCAATAACGGCCATGGTCCGTGCAAAACTTCAGCAGAAACCGGTAAATAACGAACGCAATTACACAACGTCGAGAACTCTAAAAAACAAAACGTTTCCCCCCTCCCCCCTCCAAATGGGAAAGGCTTTAATGTGGCAAAGGTCATTCACGAGGTGAAACAGGTCGTGAAGGTAACGCTTGTGTAAGCGTGCACGTGCACACCGTGTGGGTACCAGTATGCACACTTCATTGCTTCTTCCTCCCTCCTTCCTCGAGGCACCGCCCCTGGCCCGGAACTTCGCTGGGTTGCCAAGTTTCGCCAGCAAGATGGGGAAGGAAAACATGAATCATGGAGTTCATGAGAAAATTTGAGGAAGTTGGTTACTGAATTGGCAAATTGAAAGCAGACATTTCGACAAAAAGCGCAAAACTGGTTCCTTGGCACGAAAACCTTCACACTTCCCCACATCCCGCGCATAGTCCTGAAAAAAAAAGAGATGGCATTGCAAGCTATTTAACAACAAACTAGAGTATTGGGAGAGATGGAAATGGAGTGAATTCATTTTCCCTTAACTTGGTCTCATTATTCGCGCTCAAACCAGATAATATCAAAAGGTGTTTACATTTATAGACATTAAATCACTTTTTTTTAGTTACTTTTAATTACAGAAATAAAATGACGGAGTAAAAAAATGTTAAGAAATCTTACCTTGCGAATTTTTTATCTTCAAATTTGAATTTGGAATTTACTAATGAGCATCTCCTTAAAATGGGACAACTAACGAGGCGTTGAACAAAGACCAATTTTATGCATTTACGAAATAAATTGCCTCTCCACACTCCATGACCAATTTATTTATTACAGTGGACAGTATTTTTTTTTATTTTTCTTCATTCAATTTTCCATAATTTCATTTTCTTTCTTCATTATTTATCTTGGTTAAACTATATACATTGCTATTCTTCCTTTTCACTTTTGCGTAAGAGTCAGGACCGTGCTACGACATGGAACCTCAAAGTTGAGGCTGTTTGTTCGAAGGCCCTGTTATTTTGGTTTACGATGTGGTGTGGTCTTTCTTCATATACACTTCAGCCCCGAAGACTAACGCCAAACTGTGCCACAGGTGTATAAATTTACCTATATGAATTTTTCTTAGTAGCGCCATGGCAAGTAAGCGACTCATTTTGTATTATACAGTTGCCATATTTAGTCATGTTATAAGTTACTCAGAAAAATATTTACTTGGCAATACAGCAAAGCCTAGCAGCAATCATCCCAAATTATTCGATGGTTTATATGACAAATAATTCTACCATAATTAACTTAGCTTTGTCCGAAACATTTTTAAAAAGTGTGATTTGATTAAATTGGGCAGCTGTACAAAGGCGGATTTAAAGTTTGATTGACATAGAATTGAGAAAGATGGAGTAATATATAGAAACTAGGTCTATTAGTAGTAGTTAAAATAAGAAAAGGAGAACTAAGAGTGCATACTGCATCTCAAAAAGGTTTGTGCATAGAGGTTCGTAAAGAAAGTGGTAGGTGGGAATGTAAAGGAGCATTGTCCAAGGACTCTGAAAAGGCGACTCCTTGAGGCGCTAAAAGTGAATTCAGTAGAATTTAATGTAATGGTATTTGAGGTGGGTGATGTTAGTCAATGGTGTTTCCCTTGATCAATTAGGGAGTGTTAAGGGTATATGATGGGTTGTAAGTGATGATGGTGCAGACCACAATAGTTTAAATAGTATAAAATATCTCTGGGGCTATTATGTAGAGCTTTAGTGAATGGTTTGAGTGTGGAATGTACCAGGAAGCTGCATGAAAGTATGCTGGTTCCGACGTTGGTGTATTGGAGTGAGAGTATGGTATGAAAGATGGAAAGATTTCGAGTGAGAAAGTGGGTATTGGCGTGCGGAAGGGGGATAGTGAGGGAAGACTGGGTCAGAGGTTTTTATTGCTGTGTCGTGGCAGTGTTCTGAGATTGTATGTCAAGGTGTAAAGGTTTTAAATAAAGATAAAATATGGGTGTCAGGGTGTGGGAAGGGTTGGAATACCGCGTGTAAAAGGTTGGTTGTTTGTGAACGTGTTTGAGAGAGAGAGAGAGTTGGCGGATAGGTGTGTATGGAGGTGGGTTTATGAGGCGGTGTGCTAAGTTATGAACCCTGATATGACTGCTACAGTACATAACACCCACGACCAAGAAGGACGTGGACAAAATAATGGGTGCTCTTGTGCTTAATAGGGTATATAGGAGGGGGGGAGCTAATTTTAGGGTCTTTGAAGCGCGCTGAATCCCCACTTTCTATGAAACTGGTGGGTGAAGTCTAGTTGACGCCGGTCGCTTGCATTCATCTCAGTTTGGTTTGTCCCTCGTAGTCGTTTGTCTGTGGGGAGAGGACCATCCCCCCTCTTTCTTGGCCGCTCGATGCTTCCCCCCCCCCCCCGATTCTCCTGACCCGATTTCGCTTCCCCATCTTTCTTGTACCCAGGGAGATTGAATGCAGCTGTAGGGGGGATCCCCCCCCCCTCTGAATTCGGAGGTATTTTCCAGCCCAAGCTTGACCTGGCCTCACCCGTGAGACTCCTTTTGGCTCTATACACGCGCACACGACCTGGCTTGTACACGCCATCGCGCTTACACGTGTACACTAAACTCTCCTTCCCAGAAGTTTCCCATTCACTGAATTTAGGCCGATGTGGGGTTCAATTTAGACCCCCTCCACGGAGGGCGGGGGGGGGGCGACTTGAAAGCTTTAGAAGCGATCCGTGTACCGTGATTATGGAGAAACCGGGTTGGGGTGGGTTCCTTTGCTGAGGCTACTTGAGGATAAGGGAGCAAGAGCTTCACGCCCCTTCCTGATTGAGGAATCCTGAATTCGACCTCGCAATGGCGCTGGGTTTTTTTCTTGTTTCTCTCCATAATTAGTAAATTAGTCTAAGATTTCTGCGGCAATGCCCTTGAAGTCACTCGGCAGGTGGGACCCCTTTAAATTAAAAAAAAAATTATCTGTCCTTGAAGGACTCATGTCGTACTGACCCAAATATTTGGGCTTCACCCGGTTTGCCACATTGCAGTCCATTCCACCCATTTAAAAAAAAAAAAATCCCTCTCACTTACTGTCTATCGTACTACTATTCTCATACTTTTGTTACCATCACCTTCCAAATAATACCCTCACCCTAAAACCCGATCTACCATTCCTTCCCTACAGTGGACTTAGACGGCCTCCCATCCATGCTTTCTGCCCCTCACCTCATTCTTGTTTTTGTGGCCTTTAATCTAAAGATTGAGCTAGGAAATTTACCGTCACGGAAGCTCATGTTTTGTATCGCTGCGACATCTGGCAGGGACAACAGCAACGGACCAAACCTGGGCGTTACCCCGATCCCACGCCATTTCCCAGACCAAATGTCTCCTCCGATTCATTCCTAAGAAATATTGTTAAAAATGGCTCCATATTATTAGCAAAATGTAAAATACATTTTGGAAAAAGTATGATAATCGTTTTGACACCTAAGCCAACAATGCACTATGTAAGCTGTTTCTATATAGACTACCAGCTCCTGTTATTCATTAGCTTGTCAGCAATTATCATTCTTATCTTTATGTGGATTTCGTTATCCCATCGAAGGGTTTTCTTCTCGATTGAAAAGTCAGACGAGACCCGAACAAAATAATCTGCTAGTAGTTAGTTTTCCCCTTTTTAATTTTAACTAGGAGTGCACCTCCACAAGGTTTGTGAGTAGAGGTTCGCCTCTTTCCATTTCTTAATTAAACTAAGTAATTCATATCCCTTTTGTATGGTGCTCAAATTGCCGATCAAATGAATACGTATGGGGAGAGAGCAAATCCCAATCAATTTCTCTAACTAAAACCTAATTGACATCGTGCATACCAAAATATGGTACTATGGATTCATCACTGCATTTCTCGGGGGTTTTATTGAGACGATCTTAAAATAGGTCTATTTTATGACGGGCCATTCGCTGAATTTATGACTTATGATAGACCATTCGCTGACTTATGATGGGCTATCCGATGAATCACTTAAATTGTTAGGCCCTCCGATGAATTTATGACTTTTTATAGGCCCCCGATGAATCTATGACCTTTGATAGGTCCTCCGATGAATCATCTATGACTTTTGATAGGCCCTCTGATGAATCTATGACTTTTGATAGACCCTCCGATTAATCTATGACTTTTGATAGTCCCTCTGATGAATCTATGACTTTTCATAGACCCTCCGATGAATCTATGACTTTTGCTAGACCCTCTGATGAATCTATGACTTTTGCTAGACCCTCTGATGAATCTATGACTGAACATTTAGGTGCAAGATGATGCAGTATCGATTCGAACCTTCTCCCAATTTGATTAGTGCAGCTCTTTTCGCTATTTTCCACCTCTCTTTGTTCAAAACTTGGCGGCCCGTGTTTTTCTCCGCTGGGGGATCTTTCAAGACGAGTTCTTCAAAAGCTTTCTAGTACAAAAGCAATTATTGTCTTTTCTTTCATTTTTTACTAATTGCATCACACAATATTAGTTTTAATAATAAATAATGACTAGCTTAGTTTTGAACAAGTTGGAGTTAGAAGAACAAGTCTGGAGTGAGTGTTATCGAAAGCAGCCCCCCCCCCCCAAAAAAAAAAATGACAAAGTTCTAAATTTATCTAAAAGAACGGAAACGACTTCGAATTCTTGTCTTGAAGTAGGGTTTGATGTGCCATCTCTCTCAAGGTGGAAGTTTAGACAAGCAAAAATAACATGCCATGACAATAATAGAGATTAAACAAAGGTGACGTCAAGTTTTCTAGCAGTTGAAGAGAATAAGATTTTTGGTATCGCAGTGATATAGCGATGATTTCGCAACAAGTCACTTTTGAGAGAATCTCGCTGGAGAAGAGATTGTACGGAACAAGTTCTCAGTCTGACAGTTTTGCATTATGGAGAACCTCAACTGGGTTCAAAAGGTTAGTTTAGGACCAATCGCCCCGGGTATTTCCAGCATAGCAGTAAAAGAAAGGCCCTGTTGATGAAAGAATTCGCCTAAAGGAAAAGGTTACACAGAACAATAAGGGCCCTAGGATGGAGCCGTGAGGGACACAAAATATACTGGAGCGGGCCTAGAGGCCGAGTGGCTCTCAGATATAGGATCCAATTAAGTTCGAGATCCAAGATAAGAGCAGAACCAATTTCTGAGTTAGAGAAGCGCCCAGTCGTGTTAACGGATCCTTTTGAAGTCACAGATATCGATTTTTGTTGGCTGTGCTGTGACCAGGTTTGAAACCAGATTGAAGAGCTGAGTTCACTGGGGGAAGACTAGGGAAAACGTAAAAAATAGAAATGTGGTAAGAACTAGTTAAAACGAAGATAATAATGAGGACTTGTGAAACCAACCTTACTGAATGCAGTGATTGAAATGCCATACGCAGACAATTCAGGCAGTAGAATGCACACCGAATCCCTTTTGGTGTTTGCTCACCATGTATGTATTTTGAGGCAGTTTTTTGCGCTCATTATCGCTACATTTGGATGCAACAGTGTCACTCTTGACTCTGCTCTCTTAGCCATTCGTTCCCTCTTTTCGTCTGCTTTTTCTTCGCTCGTTACCATCACGACTGGAAAGATGACTGAGACTCGGGATAGTAGTCGAGGTCTTTCGAGAATAGTTTTCCCTGCTCGGGAGAGAGTAATGGATTCTTAATACCTCTGCACTCGCATCCTTCTGGCCCTTACACCCTTGCTGGTTCTTTTGGTGATTAACCCTTTGGTTAGCTTCTATAAAATATTCGTAGTCTGCAAATAACCGGCTCTAGATTCATTTACCATCGATTCAGTTTTAGTGACTAACAAAAAGGGGTGTGAGTAAGACCGCGGTCATCTTCGCATCCATATAGTGGAGTTAGTTGATCCGCGTGTACTCCTGGACCACGTGTTAGAGGATTTTCTCGAGTAACTCTTCAGGAAGGCAACAAAATCACGAATGCAGTTGGTCAAACAAACCTCTAATAACGGCGCTCTTTTCTGTCAGCAGCGACATTCCGTCGAACAGATAACTCTCAACACAGTCAAGAGAAGACACCCCCTTTGGCAAATATCCCCTAGTGATGGCAAGACTGTTATCCACTATAAATACGCTATTCAAGCACGTTCGTTACAGAAGATGGGTCGAAAAGATGCTACTGTCAAGATCCCTCTCTCCAACCCTTAAAGCCCCATAAGCTTATGCTCGCATGTCAAAGTAGCTATTCTCTGAGATTCTCTCGGGGCAAACACGCCGCTTCTTTCGACGCGAGTAGTTACTCGTCAAATAACTCTCATAACTCACACAAGCTCCATCGCAATCCCACTCTTGATTCGCCGAAAGCGTTCCCTTCTTGAGAATTCGACCACGACACTTCGTTAACATCAAGAGCGACCCATCTGCCACGGCATAAATTCTGGCGCGCAAACTCTTCGTGGTAGTCTTAATTTCATTTTGTCATTGCTCCTTTCTACTCCAACTTAATTCGTTATTAATTGAAAGATAACTACCCACATAGTGTGTACGTTATTGCAAACCTATCTACCATAATAAGATGATCCCCCCTCCCCCCTTCCTGTTTTTTAGCTATTTAGGTTCCACCCAGTTAGCGACAAGATAAGGAAACTCTCAACTGAACTTTTTCGAAGATATCTTAAGGACTTTGGACTAGAATAAAAAAAAGTGAAATACTTGACATTTTTTGTGTTTACGACGGTTTAATATTTTTTGCCTGAAGTTGAGAAGAATTGTATATAGTCAATGATAACTCTCTCCCTCACGTCACTTTTCCCAATCCTAGACAAAAAAATCAAAGATGAAAACATGAGCAAAATAGGACACGTAGTAATAGGGTTAAGCTGGATAAGTTTAGGTTTAGGAAGACTGGTAGAAATTGGTTTACAAATGGGTGTTAGATAAATGGAATAGGCTCAGTAATGAGGTGATAGAAGCGTCTACCCTGGGGACCTTTAAGAATAAACTGGATAGATTTATGGATGAGGATGTTGTTAGGTAATGTAGTGAATTTTGTCGAGAGGTGTAATAAGGTACCGAGCCACCTTATATTCTACACCTTACTAGATACTGGGAGTAAACTTGGTGATAGGACAGGAGCTGCCTCGTATAGGCTATTAATTAGCCCTTTTCAGATTTCTTTTCTTATGTTCCTATGAATAGAGAAATTGGAATTGACGGTTAATCTTTAAACAGTGCCAAAGAGTGTGTTTATTTAAGCCAGGTAGTAGGAAAAAGAAATGGCAGGCAGACAAGCTACCTAGTAAGCAGCAACGTACCTCTTTGCTTAAAAAATCCACCATAACACAGCGGAAGAAAAAGTGAGCCCCAACACGATTAACGGATATAGCAAAGAGAAAAAAAGTTCTTGCCTATATAATATATATATATATATATAAAAATATATATATATAGAAATATATATATATATATATATATATATATATATATATATATATATATATATATATATATATATATATATATATATATATATATATATATATAACTCAATGGCGAGTTATGGTATATGATAATGAAACCACTGTATAGGAGCCAAAAGTTTACTTTACGAGAACAGTTTCAGTATGTATTTTATCATACCCTCTTCAGTCGTATACTGAGAATGCAATTGTTACAAAAGTCTATAAATAGCGTACAGATCAGTAAAAAACAAAAAGAAACACAAAACGGGGGGGGGGGAAGGTCATTAATCAGGGGGTGTGGGTCTAAGATCGTTGACTAAGCTGTTTACGATGAGGTTACGAGAATGGGGACTGTATTTCAATTGCCCATCTGACAAATTAAAATTGGGAATTTCTCCTATTAATATAGATTCTACTATTTTTCTTTTAGGAAAATCTTTATAATTATATATGATTTGTGCCTTTGAATAGTCAATTTGGTGGTTTTGGTGGTTGAAATTGCTAATATGATTAAAATACTGCCTGGTCTGACATCACCTTTATGTTCATAAATTCGTTTTGTCAAGGTTCTTCCGGTCTCTCCTATGTAAAATGAGGGCCAGTTTGTAGAACCACAAGAGATTAAATAAACACCTGCTTCATTTGGCTGATCCAC